>JAPKLX010000347.1:142615-177645 GCA_026898415.1 Leonotis leonurus | reverse complement strand
TGTCACAGCCCAATTTCTTAACCCTTTCTTAGTCAAGAGATTAGGCCATGACTCACTTAACTTAGAAATAACTCTAGCAAATGATGTTTGGTTGCAAAGAAACTCATATAAGTTCTCGTGAAAAACAGGGCAGGGCCGACACGTCGACTTCGAAAGCCCATAACTTTCTCATACGAACTCCGAATTAAGATCCGAAAGAGACGTTGGAAAGGTATCGAAAAGATCTTTCAAATGACACCAATTTCAGAAAAAACGGACAAGTGAAACGTGCAGAAATGGGAAAAACAGAGGCTGCCCTGTTTCTAGCAAAATCAAAGTTTACTAAATTTTTGAACTTGGTGTTTCAACACATCAAAATACCAACTCAAGCAGCCAAGAGATAGAGATAGAACATGATAACACATAAAGGAAAGTGAAACCATGGATACCAAAGGCTAAACCAATACATAGGTGCCAGACGTCAAATGACAACAAACATAGGATCGCAACGGAATCATGAGTTGAGCTACATGTATGACGATATATAACTCAACATACAAACAACTAACATGAACAACAAGACAATCTATGGTTCACTGAATAGTTCGCATACAAAACAACTACAGTGTTCGAATCCATCGCCATCTCCAGCTCAACCTGCACGTTAAGAAAACATGCAGGGCGTGAGTACATAAAGCACTCAGTGGACACATGCCAAAACATTTAAAATCTTGCTCATAGAGCTAAAATATTGACTTGCCAAATCTTTCTTTTCTGAAAATAATGTAACTGAGCATGCATGAAATGTGTCTGCAGACATAAATCTGAAATCTGTAATACCATATCTACGCACTTCTTGTGTTGAGAGGTAGGCCTCCCTCTCAAACACTATGACCGGCCAGTCCGCTCACCGGCTCACGGTCACATATGTGTACACAAACCCTTACCGGCAGCTCGTCCGGCATAGGGCCGATATCGTAATTCTCTCGTAGATAGGCAATATGCATCATGCATCATGCACTCAAAAATATAGGCAAGTCAACTTCTTTAAACATAAAAACATATCAAAGCATAAACAAATCTTTAGCTCATGCATAACTTTGGTTAGAAAGCCCACCTGGATGTTCCTTAGAGCTAAGGAACTAATTTGCTCATAG
This sequence comes from Leonotis leonurus, assembly GCA_026898415.1. NCBI lineage: Eukaryota > Viridiplantae > Streptophyta > Magnoliopsida > Lamiales > Lamiaceae > Leonotis > Leonotis leonurus. Next base: position 176,509 of record JAPKLX010000347.1, on the reverse strand, counting down.
CCACCATCTATCCTCGTCTTCTAGATCCTCTCTTTTCCTTCCACTCTTATCCCCTTGATCTCATCTACCTCTTCTTTCTATAATGATTCAAAGTTAATTAGTTTCTCATACTTAATTCTCATTCTTCTTATAATCTACTTCGATTATCATTTCGCATGCTTATAACTTATTCGGCTATTACATCCTTCAAATTTAACCTCTCATTCATTATTTATCTTACTTATATCATCACTTCACTTCTTTACTTACTAAACTAATAATTTCCAACTTTTACATACTTGGCTAATTTAATCTCATAATTCCACATTATACTTCTTATTCTTCCCTCATCACATCTATGGTATTAGATCAAACCATTAAACCCTCTACATGTACCTTTGGATCATCCCCTTCTCCAAGCATTTTATGAATCTCCATGAAATGGTAATTCTATCTTCAAATTCTTAGTTTATCTATGCTTATTATCATCTAATTAGCTTCTATTCATCATCACTTAAGCAAATTACCATCAATATATATGTAAACTATGAACTTCATTAGTTCTTAAATTTTTGGGAATCAAGTTCTAGTGCATGAAAAATTCCCAATAAATTATTCTAAGTTTTATTCATACCATTGAATTTAAATATGATCTCAATTTGAACAAATAAAATCAAAATCTTATAGAACATGACCTTCTAATTTTCGGTCCTTACTCCAACAATTAAGAAGCTTGGATTTTGATCTAATTTCTTACTCTAATCATGTTTATTGATGCCTAATGACACTTATCCATACTTAAATCAAGCAAATTCATGCAAATTTCACAACCTCAAATTAGGGTTCATGTAGCAATTTAGGGAATATTTAATTATCCATCATCTCTAAGAATTCTTTGCATAATCCAACTTAAAACATGATGTTCTATCTCTTTACTACAACATATATGAAAATCAACATCATATCTTATGAATTATGAAACATAATCTATCATAGATAGAAAGACAAACTTTCTTCAATATTTACAACTAAAGAGGTAAAGATGATGGATAAATACCTCAAAGATGTCTTCTTCTTGAAATTTTGTACAAACTAAGCTTAATATTGTGATTATTGGAGAAGAGAAATTTTGGCTATGGTGGTGGTGAAGTGCACGAAATTTTGAGGAGAAATAAGGTGGTGATGATCATGAATAGTGGTGGAAACTCTCTTATAAGATAATTATAACATTTTTCTAATTAAATAATTAATTAATTTCATACTTATCCAATTTCAAGAACCTTCTAGAACGTCTCGACTTCTCATTTTTCGAGCCTCAAGATTTTAATACTGGATTACTCGTCTCGACACAAGGAATCCACCGGTTCAGACCGTTCGCGATTCCGAGTTCATATGAACAATTTATGCGAGTTTTAAATTACCGAATGAATTTAATTAACTAAATTCCCTCTAAAAACCATATTTTCTAACAAAGTCTTTATAATAATCTCTTCTATATATCTTAGAAAATTGAGCATAATTTGTAGGTTCTACTACAACTGTCGGATTCTCAATCCGAATTTTAATCGAAAACTTATTTAATTATTACCGAAATTGCGATAATAAATTTTTATTCTTTATTTTATCTGTTTTCTAGCTTAATGGAATTTCTAATTCCATTTTTCTATGTTATCTAATAGATAAAAATTTTCTCTTCTGAGGGGTATGCGTCGTCTGAGTTTATTCTATCTCAACCCCTTTCTTTTATCTCTAATATGGAATTATTAAATTCCATTTTCTTTCTTAACGAAATATTCGTAATTCTCTCTTCTAAATCGTATAATAGATTCTTCAAACTCTTCTTAATCTCATAAAAATATTCTCTTAAGGATGCATAGCCTTAATTAAGTTTTAATTACGTTTTAATTATGGCTACAGTATTTCGGGGTATTACAACTAACTCGCTTTATTTATTCTTATATAAAATCCTCACTTGTTTTCATTATTCATTTATAAGGTGAACACTTTTAATTTATTCATTTGGGATTTATTTTATTGGACTTTATTACTTAAGATTACTTGAATCTTCTTATTGGATTTAATTCCATTTCTTGTTCTTAGCAATAAGTCTTATGCAAAATTTCTTATTTTCTTACAATGATAGGGATTAAGACTGGATTCTTTACTTACATCTCTCATCTTTTCCATTCTAGATTTTCTTCTCGTTTCCTTCATTCCTTTGGAATTGAAGGTAAGAGTTAATTCGAATCGATTTGTATTGTTTCTTTAAGGGATTTGTTATATTCGTAGGTTTCATTTCTTTTGGGTCAGATCTCAATTCTTTAAGATATTAAGATAAGGATATATGCATATCCTTTACGTATAAAATCATAACTTGTGAAACCTTCACCTTCTTCTCGTAGTTGGCCTTAGCCTTTGTTTTGGATATTTTCCTTCTTCTGGTTCTTTTCGTTTCTTCATCATCCCAATCGTTCTCGTTCTCGATTTCGAGTAGCTCGTAAAAGTTCTTCTAAGTTCTCGTCTAAGTTCTATTTTCTAAAGGAACAAGTTCTCTTTGGATACGCAGTCCCATTCCTGCATATCCTCGGAGAGCTTGTAAAAGTTCTTCTAAGTTCTCTTTTCTAAAGGGAGCATACATCTTAAAGCATTCTACGTTCATAGGAAAAAGCTCTAACGTCATGACAATCATTATGACTCGTCGTAAAAAAAAACATTTAAACATCAACTTTGAAAAGAATCATTCTTACTGCTTCCACTTAAAAACTTCACTTCAAAACATCTTAAAAACTTTTCTCGTAGAGCATACTTTTTCTTCTTTCCATACTCAACTTCATACTGAAGAAATATGTATATTTCTTTAAAATCTCAAACTTCATTTAGAAAGAAATACTTTCGTTCCTTTAAAACTCTTGAACTTCAGTTAATCCTCTTAAAACATAAAACTTCAACTTTTAAAATTTTTACCTTTTTCTCGTTGAGCGTGATGTGTCGGAGTGCTAGGCTTGTCGACTCACTCAACTAGTCTAGCGAATGATGCTAGAATAAACTCTTGAACCGCCGTTTGTTTATTGTTGCACTTAATATTCAAGTAATTTGCATTAGATATATATGTAGTGTTGCACTATAAAGTTACGTAATTTGCATTAGACATATATATATTATACTACCATTTAATTTTGGTAGTTGGAGAAATTTATGGGATAACATAATCTTCTAAAAAAAATTTGAAAATTCCCCAAATTTCGAATTACAAGAATTTTAATTGAGAAACGCAACCGAAAAAACCTTCATCGCATGCAATACCGATTTACGCCATGTTCATTCACAATCAAACGTCTGATGCATTACGTTATATTTATTGATGCATTGTAGTCTGTACAAAATATATATTGGTTGGACTGAAAACATCGCATATCTTAAATGACAATGCAATTTACATGTATATGTCAATGCAATTCATATATATGCATGGTGCAACATGATATTATTAAACAGTACAAAGATGAAATAACATGACAATGCAATCCACATGTATATGTGGTGCAACGTATACATGTAGGCGGGAAGGCAGTGACCCATTCCCGTTTTCCTTCGCCAACAATCACCGCATCCACCTTCGCTTGCGCAGCGGTGGCCACGACGACGAGGACCTCTCCTACATCGTGGGTCTAGGCTACTCACGTCTTCCTCATAGGCATCTGCACCAACTTGGGCGTCGTTGAGGAGGTCGACGGTTGACTCTGCTATGCACGAGCCGTCTCCACCACCACCTTCGTGTCCGCCATGATTTCCATCGTGTAGAGAAAGAAGAGAGAAGAGAGAACCGCCGTGGAGAGAGAGAGAAGAGAGAAATAGTAAATCCATTAAAGATATGATTTTTCTCTCTCATATTTAAAAGTACTTGTTTACCCTTTTGATCCTAATTATAGAATGTTTTATTAATTAAAAATTTGAAAATTAATAGTTAATTTTGGGCCGTTAGATCATAAAAATGAAGGGCCAAGATTTCTTCCTATTTCCTACTGAAAAATCACTTTCTATATGATCTACCTTCTATATATATATATCAAGTTGTAAATTTATTTTTTCTATTAATTTAGAACGATTTCAAGTTTATCATAAGCAAATCAACATAATTAACAGTTTTTACTTTACATTTTTAGTATATGAATAAGTAGTTCATAAATCTATGACAACAAAATAGTAATAAACGAAATGATGCCAAATACTTTTATAAATTTTATGAAATATTAATCCCGTCGAATTTCAACGGGCAACAATCTAATGTATATATATATATATATATATATAAGTATAGATAAGGATGATACATGATGTGTGTTAATTAGTTTGAACCGTAATGCTCCCCCCGTCTACGAAACTTCTTCCTATTTTACCATTTTCGTCCGTCCACAAAACTTTTTCATACTTTAAACTTTTCATTTATAGTAGGTGGGCCCACCACATTCTCGACACACAACTCAATTTAATATAATACATTAAGTGAGACTCAAAATCCACTAACTACACACAACACAATTTAAAATAATATATCAAGTGAGATCCTAATTACACTCACTACATATCATCATTAAAGTTAAAAGCACTATATTAAAACTCGTATCAAATCAAACTAGAAATATATTTATGGAGGGACGGAGTATAAAATTACTCCTTATTGTTAATATATGTAGTAATGGAACAAGACTGAGATAATATATTCTGGCTTTATAGAGTAGCCCAATAAAGGCCCAATGTCCACAATTTGCGTAAGCTAATAAAAGCCCAGAAATAGTCAACTAATTTTATTTTCCAAGTTAAATTTAATTTTATGTTTCCATATGTAATGATATGAAAAAGTCCCTCCCTCCTCGTAATAGCATACCCTATTTTCAAATTCTATTGTGCTACTACTGCTTAAGTGCTCCTCTCTCTCTCTATCACATCACAGAGGTTCTCTTCTTCTCTCTACAGTTTAGCAACGTGTCGAGGAGCACCTCATACTCATTGGTTTCTGGCGTATCATCATTCGAAAACCTAAGCTTAAACCTAGCCCCCAAACACTCGCACTGAGCGTGAGGTAGCTATGGAGTGGAACGCCGAAACCCTACAATTCCTGTCACAATGTTTCATCAACACGATTTCGCCTCTCGCTGAGCCTCGGCGCCACGCAGAGGCGGCGTTGGCGGATGCCGCCAATCGTCCTAACTACGGACTGGCGGTTCTCCGGCTGGTCGCGGAACCTGCTGTCGATGAACAGATCCGGCAATCTGCGGCTGTAAACTTCAAGAATCACCTCAAAGCTCGCTGGGCCCAAAATCCTGACGACCCAGACCGGTTTCTTGTGCCGGAAGAGGAGAAGGAGCAGATTAAAGGGTTGATAGTCAGGCTGATGGTTACTGCATCGCCGAAAATTCAAGCTCAACTTAGTGAGGCGCTCTCTGTCATTGGCATGCATGATTTCCCGAGGCAATGGCCTGCTTTGTTGCCTGAATTAGTCGCGAATTTGGATGAATTGAGCCGTGCGAATGATTATGCTTCAGTGAATGGGGTTTTGGCAACAGTTGATTCGTTGCTTTTGAAATTTAGATATGAGTTTAAGCAAAATGACCTCTTACTCGATCTCAAGTACTGCCTTGATGTCTTTGCGAGGCCATTGTTAGAAGTGTTTCAGCGTACTGCTGGGTATCTTGACGGTGCTGTGGCTTCTGGGACAGCAACTCCTATTGTTCTGAAGGTTTATATAGAATCTCAGAGGTTGTGTTGCTCTATCTTTCATTCATTCAATTATATTGATTTGCCAGAGTTTTTTGAGGATCACATGGAGGAATGGATGGTTGAGTTCAATAAATATTTGACGGTGAAATATTCTGCTTTGGAAGATAGTGGAAATGATGGGCTTGCGGTAGTGGATGCATTGCGAGCTGCTGTTTGTGAGAATATTAGTCTGTATGCAAGGAAAGATGAGGAGACATTTCAGAGATTTCTGGGTGGATTTGTGGAGGCCGTGTGGGGACTCTTAGTGATTACCTCTAACTCTTCTAGTCGGGAGAGTCTCACTGTAACTGCTATCAAATTTTTGACTACGGTTAGTACAAGTTTTCATCATACTCTGTTTGCGAGGGATGATATTTTGCAACAGATTTGTCAGAGTGTGGTGATTCCCAATGTGATGCTAAGGGATGAAGATGAGGAGCTTTTTGAGATGAATTACATAGAGTTTATTAGAAGAGATATGGAAGGCAGTGACTTAGAAACTAGGAGGAGGATTGCTTGTGAACTCCTCAAGGGAATTGCTTTGAATTATAAGGAGAGGGTGTCTGAGAAGGTTTCTGCTCAGATACAGAGTCTTCTAACCTCATTTGCACAGAATCCAGCCACAAACTGGAAGCTCAAAGACTGTGCTATCTATTTGGTCGTCTCACTTGCCATAAAGAAAGATAGTGGCACCTCAGGTTCCACTGATCTTGTCGATGTTGAGAGCTTCTTTGGGTCGGTTATTATACCAGAGCTGCGAAACCAAGATGTCAATGGATTTCCAATGTTGAAAGCTGGCGCATTGAAGTTCTTCACAATGTTCAGGAACCAGATCCCTAAAGCGATTGCAGTCTCCCTGCTCCCTGATGTGGTTCGCTTTCTGGTCTCTGAGTCAAATGTGGTTCATTCATATGCTGCCAGCTGCATTGAGAAGCTCCTTCTGGTGAAAGATGAAGGTGGAAGGGCTAGATACTCAGCTGCAGATATCAGCCCATTTCTGCTTGCTTTGATGAACAATCTTTTTGGTGCCTTGCTAATACCAGAATCTGAGGAGAACCATTATGTGATGAAGTGCATTGTGAGAGTTCTTGGAGTTGCTAATATTTCACACGAAGTCGCTTTACCTTGCATTAATGGTCTGGCAACTGTTCTTACTAGGGTCTGTGAAAACCCAAAAAAGCCTGACTTTAATCATCATCTGTTCGATTCGGTGGCTCTTTTAATCAAGAGGGCTTGTGAGCAAGACGCATCTATTATTTCTGCTTTTGAAACAAGCTTACTACCCATTCTACAGGTGATCTTATCAAGAGATATCACTGAGTTCTTCCCTTATGCATTTCAGCTGCTAGCTCAGCTTGTGGAATTTAACCGATCTCCCCTACCGGGAAATTATATGGATATTTTTGCAATACTACTTCTCCCTGAATCATGGATGAAATCTGTAAATGTTCCTTCTCTTGTTCGCTTACTGCAGGCCTTCCTTAGGAAGGCTCCACATGAGCTAAATCAGCAGGGACGTATATCCAATATCCTTGGTATATTTGGAAACATAGTTGTATCTCGGAGTACTGAAGAACAAGCATTTTACATTCTCAATACTGTGACAGAAAATTTGGGTTATGATGTTATCTCCCCCTACCTCAACCATATATGGGTTACCCTGTTTGGCCGGCTGCAAAACAACAAAACAATAAAGTTGGTCAAGTCTGTTATTATATTCATGTCACTTTTTCTGGTGAAGCACGGTTCTGAGAAACTTGCTAGATCGATGAATGCGGTTCAGCCTGGAATTTTCAATGCAATTTTGAAGCAATTTTTAGTGCCTGATCTCAAGTTGATCACAGGTTCAGTGGAGCTGAAATTAACTTCAGTAGCTTCAACTAGGATCTTATGCGAGTGTTTGTCACCATCAACAGATTCAGAACTTTGGGGGAAATTGCTTAACAGCATTGTTACACTAGTTTCACGTCCAGAGGAGGATAGAGTGGAAGAGGAGCCTGAGGATCCAAATTTTAGTGAGACTATCGGTTCTAATGCCTCACGTTTCCAGTTGCGCAATGCTGGGAGGAAGGATGAGGACCCTGTGCCAGACATCAAAGACCCTAAGCAATTTTTAGTTGCATCTTTGGCAAATCTTTCTGTTTGCTCCCCTGGTACATTGCCACGGGTTATTGCTGAATTTATTGAGCCAGCTAACCAGACCTCCTTACTTCAACTTTGCAGCTTATGCAATCTCACCATAGTTTGAAGAATATGCTTTATCTTATGTAAGTTTCTTACTACATGAAATACACATTTTTTCTTTCCATTTACGATGTTGAGAATTGAGCATTGCCTTTATCTCGAATAGTTAGGCTTTTTGATCTTTGTTGATCGTCTTATATGTTAGATGTCATTTAGGAAGATAAGTATCTTTAGACAGTTAATGAACTGTTTCAGAATCTAAGACGATATGAATGCGGTTAATCAATAATATTTCACCTTTTCATACTGACCTTTTATGTGTTGTGGAGTTGTCCTGACAAGCATTTTACCGTAGCAATGATGTAACCATGAAAAATGATAAAGAAAAGTTACGAGAATGAAAAACTTTTAATTGTTATGTTTTGTTTCATGATTTCGTAATTCATACTTACCTTTAAGTGTTTGGTGGTTATTGATCTAGACAAGCATTGTCACTGCAGCGATTGTTTCAAACAAGAAAATGGATAAAAGTAACTTATGAGATTGAAAATTGTTACATGCCATGTGTCATCTAGGACTCCTAACTGAGACTATCCTAGTAGTATCTACGTTGCATTTCTGCTCATGGGATGACGAATAATATATTGCCCTAAGTTTTCTTCAAGATGTTTGGGATATAATTATAAGCAGAACAAATAAAATTCAACCATATCAATGACTGATATTTGAGAGGTTATGTGGTTGGGATAATCAATTTGATGTCTAGTGCTGAATATAATCATGGATTGAGCATAAGAATGAGAAGAGAAAATGGTGATACACTATGCTACCTTCTAGAAGTCTTTAATGGCATTCCATACTCAGAAGCATAGCGAAAATCTTTAACTCGCTTAAAAACATAATTAGCCATTTTTAAATTCTCAGTAAATTTAGTTTGTGATGGTCCTTGCAAAATTGTGTTCTGCATGACAGGGAATTCATATCAACTGGTAGCAAATGGTTGTCCATTATCCATTAGGTGGATAAAATCTCAATGGAATTCAAAAACAATGAAGTTCTTAGTTGGTCAAGAACAGAATGTAAAATATATCGTTCTATTTGATTTTAGCCTTTTCTGTGTGAACGTTATAGGCACTAACATTTTGTGCAAAACTCTAACGCATTTTCTGTCATTTACTTTTGTTTGCATGCATCCCTCACAGACATTAGGTTTGAACATGGTCACTCATTAGTCATTTCCTTAGCTATTTTTATGCAAATATTCACCCAGCTTATTAATGGAGTTCAACTCATCCTTGTGTGTTTTCCAGGGCAATGAATGAATGTTGCTGATGGAAGGTTTCGGGTCTTTGTCGTGAGGCCGGTCATTTCATTATCCACCTTTAGGTAAGTGCTCTTGCACAAAACAAAGTGGTCAGATAAGTCCGTATGGCTCCAAAAATTTTTGGTTTTGTGGACTCGTGATCCCCTTGGATGGATTCATCAACCACCTATTTTCATTGGCATGCATTTATCTATATAGTTGCACGGAACTTCTGTGAAGAAATGTAGACAGAAACCTGAGTCTCTTCGTTCTTCCTTGAGGGATAAAGTCATGAACATTTGCTTTTTGTCAGAAGCTGTATGTGTCGATATCTGTCTATCATTTCTTGTGATGAGATTTTAATCTTCTGATCTGCTATCAATCCATGAGTCGGTTTCTTAAGATAATGGCTGTGTTTTTTGTTATATTATTTTTTTTGCTTATCGCAATTACTTTGTCAAGTTGATACGGTTTAACTGGTGTGGACATTTGAAGGTTCGCTGTGGATGCGCTTGTAAAAATTGAAAGTAAGTATGAATAATCTAGCGTATAAGTGAGCCTGAGTAAAATTTAAATATATATGAATTTGGATATTTTTCAGTGGAGATGCTGGCTTGGCGAGATTTTGATAACTTCATTCCTATACCATACCTTGAGTTGCTTAACTAATTCTGATGTAGTCACAATATATATGGATTGCATTAGATAAAAAATCAAGTCTGGCCCTGTTTATTTTGCAGGTGGTATAAATAAAATTAATCCAGGCTAATACTATATTTACTTTGAATGATAAAAATTGTGGGATAAATAAAATAGACGTGATTGAAATAATCATGATAACCAAGATAAAAGATTGTGATTGAAATGATAAATAAATCCTTCATTTCTAAGCTTTAATTATTTCACTTTACTTTGCAATTTTATATATAATTTATATTTTATATTTATTAAAAATAAATACTCACTCCGTCCACAAAAAACTTGCATATTTCTCCATTTTATATCGTCCACGAAAAACTTGCACACTTCTATTTTTAATAATTATATTCATCTTGTTGGACATACCATTAACTTTTTAATCTCTCACATTGCATATTTAATTATAAATAATATGGGACCCTCATTCCACTCATAACATATTTAATATATTTATCAATCATCCACTAATTTTTTTTTTCACTCACATATTAATTAATAAATATTGTGGGACCCTTATTCTACCCACAACACATTCAAATTATTCGTTAAAACCCGTATCGGACGGAGGGAGTATTTTTTATTTTATAAAATGGTACCAAGTTGAATTTAAATATATTTATATTTAATTATTTTTAGAAAATATTTATTCAAATTATTATTAACTTAAATATTAATATTTTAGAAATATAAAAAAAATAAATATAATATTATGTTTTTTTCAAAGCGATTCCTTAATCAATTTATGAGAAGAACCGGTACCGAATTGATTGACACTATACAAAAAAGTGCATTTTTCCGGTTCCAAATAATCTGTAACGAACCGATTGACACCTCTATTAATGGGGGAGATGGAGAGTGTAAATATAATTAATTTCAAGGCTTTAAAATCATAAGGATAATTTGGTCAAATTGTATTTAATCTTTACTTAATCAATCAAAGTAAACAATAGATTATATTTATTCCAACTTTAATCATTCTACTATTCATTTGTAGTAAACAATGCATTGATTGATAAATATTATCCAACCATGCATTTAATTCCTTAAATACTCAATCCTTTGTAATGTTAATCATACAAAGTAAACGTCCACTTTAAGTATTAAATGTGATATACTTCCCCCATCTACAAAAAAAGTTGTACATTTGTCCACTTTATTGCATCTACAAAAAAGCTGCACACTTTTATTTTTAATAATTATATCCATTTTGTTGGATCCATCATTACATTTTTAATCGCTCACATTACATATTAAATTATAAATAATATGGGACCGTCATTTCACTCATAACATAATTTATTTTACCAATTAACTAATAACTTTTCTTTTACTCACGAGTCACATGCACATATTTAATTAATAAATATTATGGGACCATTACTCCACTCACAACACATTCATATCATTCATTGAAACTCGTGCTGAACTTAAGTGTGCAAAAATTTGGTGGACGGAAGAAGTATTATAATCGGTTAGTTAAGATATGATGGATTGTTGAGATTTAATTTTAAATTATTTGTAAATTTTTTGGATAAGATGTAAAGAGTAGTACCATAGTAAATTTAGAATTTTCAATTTTTCGAAGTTTCAGAGACTAAATTTCTGGCTAATTTGTCAATGTTACGTAATACTACCTAAGGATAAGTTACTATAATTTTTATTTTTTTTATTTTTATTAAATAAATATAAATCTATACCAAGATTAGTAAATTCTAGCTCAAAAGTGAGAGTTGATAAAATATTTATCAAATACTATTTATTATTTATCTACAAATCATGCCACATCATTCATCGACATGTTAATAATGTTTTATGTGGGCGGGTGATATTTTTGTTTAAATGAAATATTTTTTTTTTATGTGGGCGGGTGATATTTTTGTTTAAATGAAATATTTTTTTGTAATTTCTTACTCATGGATACGAGTAGTTAAAATAATAATTATGGAGTACTTCATGGTGGAAATATATGGTGCATAAAGTTAAATGAGTATGTTTTTAATTTAAATATTAATATTGAAAAATTATACCTATTAAAGGTAGTACGATTATAATCATAATACCATACTTGTTTTATAACCTTTAAAAAAATAAAATAATACAATTGTATAAAAAAATAGTCGAATAAATGATAACAGTTGATCAAAAACAAATCAATAATATTAAACTTTAATTTTACATTAACATGGACAAAGTCTTCCACTAATTAATATATATATATATATATATAGGGAGTGGTTCTAATAAAAAGGAACATTAAAGTATAAAATAGGAAATGATCTGGGCCATTAGATCAACACCATCCGACGGCCATGATTAAAACAAAAATCGCGCCATTATATATACATAAGGTTATTTTCGTAAAATTTGAAGTGGGCGGTTATGCGTTCAAAAAACAATGCATTTCATAGTTAAATACAATGCATTTCATAGTTAAATGCAATGCATGACTCAAATTACATTTTCACAATGCATTTCATAGTTAAAAGCAATGCATTTTTCGGTCAAGATCTCAACCGTCCGATCATGAAAATCTAAGGCCCAGATCATTTCCTATTTTATACCTTAATCTTCCTTTTTATTTGAACTTCATCCTATATATATATATATATATATATATATATATATATGTTTGTAGAGAGATAATGGTTTAAATGTTAACATTATTCATGAGTGTTAACTATGATGTAATTTTAGTCGTTCATTTGTTTTGATGTACGGTTACAATTTATTTGTCTATTTTATATATATATATATATTATTTTATAATTTAAAGATTATAAATGTAATTATGTTATTATGTTTATCATCATAATAAATCTAATATAGATATTTTTACTCATTTATCCCTCATTGATAATATCTTTCCAGAATGATTATCTCAAATTTATTATTTTATTCATTTCTCTTCTACATAATATCTTTTTTGCATAATTATCTCCAAAATTATTATTAATTTTCACTTTTAGACTAGAGTTTATTAATTAGGATATGATTTAATATAAAAGATTAAAAAAATAATAAAATAAAATTAAATGATATTGACACATCATCCATGAACATACACTACAAGAAATTCGCTCATAGATAACGGCGAAATGCCGTTATCTATACGTGCAAAAATGTGTTAAATATACTGCTGTAATCTATGTGCACACGCTCATAGATAACGCTCGGCACCGTTATCTATTCTTTAAATAGATAACGGTTTAGAATGTAAACATAACGAATATAACCGTTATCTATATGTACTTTACATTACAGTCCAAATTGTTATCCATTGATATTTTTATGTTATCTATTTTACACTTAGATTACGTTTTCTTTCCACGTACATAACGATTTAATAACGTTATCTATTTAAAGATATAGATAACGATTGTTAGCGTTATGTAATGTATTTTGTACGCTTTGTATTGTTAGTTTAGAAAACGCTTATCAGTCATATAGATAACAGTTGTTTGCCGTTATAAAATGCTTGTAAAATATATTATGTATTGTTTGTTTAGATTACACTTTTGGTCACTTAGATAACGATTTTGTATCGTTATCTTAAATATTCAAATTTCTTTTGTCATCCAATTTATATTTAAAAAATATCAATTAATAATATAACGAAAGACACCAAATAATATCATATTAAACCTGCTTAAAATATTTACTACCATGCAAATATTCAACAAAAGTATGTACAAGCCAAATATATCAAATGTGCTTGAAACAAAAGAATACTCGTTTTATAAGTCATAGTTTGTCTTCACATTGCACCTAAATATATGCCAAAATATCTTCCAACACTAATATCATCTATGAAACTCATAAAAAAAGTTCTTCATCACATTGTACCTGAAAAGTAATATGAATGCAATAGAAGCCTTGCGAATACTATCAACCTTACTCATTATGCCTTCAGTCAACAACAAAGGCAAAACTATAGCCATTGTCTGTCTTGCTTCAGCAACTGGTGTGAGGGAAACATCACATAACCTCCCAGTTAATGATGCAACAGCATGGAACAATCTGTCACCTGCATTTCTGACTGTTTCTTTTATGTCATCCATGGCCCGAAAAGCAGCTATCCATATACTTTTCAAATGTTTCTCGACCTATGACACCAGCAGAGAAATCCAAAAGAGAAGTCTTGTCACATCCCCCAGAACAGGTCATTTAAAACTAGCAGATATATGTTAAGAAAACAATGTTTAAGCAGGAAATTGGAAAAGAAGCTCATTCCAGAAGAAATCCCATATTCGCATTAATGATCTTAAGGAACCACAGTCGAAGTTGGCGGACTATTCAAACAGTCCGATGAGAAAGCTAGCTACAAGTGCATATATACCATAACACGTATGTCCTTGGCATAAAAAAGTGGAGCGCGCAAGGAAATATACACCACAAGGATGCTCGTACTTTATCTAACCATAGCAACCTAACAAATTGAGATCTTTACAAGTGAAGCAACATAAGCTCACAATCTAAAAGGTTATGCAATGGCTTTTCAATCAATCAATTTCATTAAATGTGTGGCATGAGTTGCATGACTAGGTATTTGTGCTTGTATTTTATTTTTTTACTCAATGATTCAGTATTTAGAAAACAATGTGTATGTTCTTTCTTTATATTCACAATCACATAATATGTCCACTCAGCCATTGTTTTTGGCCTGTGCAGCTGTGTTCTTCCTCCTCTTGGTAGCTCTATTTTGATATACAGGATCTTAAAGCAAACAAAAAATAAAATATGAAGTCCAAAACCAGAGCTTTAGGAGTTGAACCAACACATTTCCAAATGTAGAATCATTTATCATAAGGATAAACAGAACCAGATGTAATTCACTTTGACAATGTAATCGTGAAGGAGAACTGGAATCATCTTGCAGTAGTACTGAAACTACTCACACTGATGCTAGGTGATCAAGGAAAGGTTCCCAAATACAAAAAAAAAGTATAAGGATAAATTTAGATAGTAACCTGGTCAAATTTTCGTCCCTGAAGTATATCTGCAAGAGCGAGACAAGAAGCCTCTCTGGATCGCCAAAGCCTAGATCCACATTGTATCAATAGATCATCAAAAATAAGGCCCAGGTGTTCATCAATTGCTTTCTTTGAATCTGCTATCAATGATTTCCAGATGTGTGCCATCGCATCCTGATTAAGCATCCAAAAGCAAATACATCAAAGAAAAATTAAAAAAATAAAAAGGTACAATGTTTCAGTACATCTATCAATATGAAAATAAAGAGGATATACAATAGCAAAATTTTAGAGACAGCGCGATGCAAGGAAACTAGAGGTTGTAGATCCATTAGGTAAGTAGTCTAAGTTCAATGAAATTTCGCACATTAAATCTGAAACTGAGTGATACTCAGAACATTGACAAGCCAAGTGTTTCAGTTGACCTAGAGCTGAGAGAGTAACACCTGCACATTCTTATCAGGATCGTACTGATACCGAACAAGTCTAGGATTCAATGCACGGAGGTAAGGTTGCAACGCATCCCCTGCAAGCTTGGCTATTTTAGAATAAATAAAAAAACATAAAACGATAATTTATCAGAACATGTATAGAGAAATAACTAATGAAAACAATCAAAACAGGCAATAAAGGGCAAGGAAATCAGTTTCAAATTCCAAATCACTACAACCAGAATAAAGCTTTTAATTTATGAGAGACAAGAAGCTAAATGAAGTGAGAAGCTTCAGACCTTAGTTACGGTGTTGTAGTAATAATTTTTCCCGTCATTAGTGGTAACAAGTGTCCAATCAGTACCAGAAAATTTCTCCCTGGACAGAAAAAGAAAAATAATTAGCATGACTTTAGAGATAAACTGTATAAGTTAGGAAAAAAATGAGTTTCACCAGAGAAATCGAACACAACAAGCTCCAAGCCCAGTGCTGTTTGGCAATAATTTTGGCAGAAAAGGGCATTACTAGTACCAACATCTAATTGTGCACTCAGAAAACCTAAAGTTATTAAATTACATGAAGATTACTTCAATTATGAATTTTATAACACCAAATCACCGGAGGGTACAGTAGAAGGCTCAAGACGCTTTATAAAGTACGGATGATACTCACTTGATCCGAGTTCTCTAAGATCAGAAGCAGCTATATCTACATCACCAGTGTTAAAGTACTCCTCAACAAGTGATACTACAGCTTTCTTGTATTCATCCAGAGGATCATAAACAGTTGATCCAACAAGCTACTAAGGTTCCTGTTCAAGTCACAAAGACAATACTTTCAATTGAAGTTGCAAACATGCCTTCAAGACTAAGTCATTACAACCAGAAAAGCCATAGTCTAGATACAGCAAAAATTATTACCTCCTCACTGTCGTAGTTGGGGTCCTTGTGGTCAAGGAAAGATTCACCGTCAGTGTCAAGTAGTTTCCCCCAAGTTCCTTGTGGTCAAGAAAGCATGTGTCAGACAAAGACGACATATAAAACAATAAAAAAAAAGGAAAGGGAAGAAACAGAAAGTTGGGTTAACTAAGAAAATAGAGAATCAAACATTAGACTTAACATCACAAGACATTAACTACAAAAACATAAAATCGTGGAGAGAGGTCAGGTCGAAGAAGTAACTGAAGAGCTACAAGGCATGATATGGTCAAACACAAGCTACTCGAACTCTCAAGCATATAAATCTAGCAATACCATGGAGCTTAGTCCTGTTTTACTCATTCATAGTAGCAGACTGAAATGATTTTAGAAAAACTGTTGCATCCTCAAAATCTTGAAACAAAAGATGAAGCTTGAGTTCTTAAAACCAATAACAGAAAGAGTATACATTTAATAAGGCGAATGTTCACTTTCATGTGGAAAGGAATTATTAGATAGAAGTCACCCTTCTAGCATTGGATATTGAATATCTTAATAGTTAGTAATTAGACATAAGTCACATAACATCTCTGCAATCCAATGAACCCCAAAAGAATCAATTTTAGTTCCTGCGAAGCCCAGACACTAGTTTACACATAGCCAGCCTTGTTCGTACCAACAAATCCTATTCATGATGACTAATAATACCAATTCCTAATAACTCCTATATATTATGCAAGAACATTTAACTAATGAAAACCACGAAAGACCAGCTCACAGTTCAAAAACTCCATCAAGGACCCATATATAAAACGGCAAGAAATCTACCACTAGAAAAAAGAAACACAAAAATGCATACCCTTCTTAACTCTGCCAAGTTTCCCAGAGTGTGAACGACGCACGTGCCTGCCCGCCACGCCTCCGCCTGCGGTAGAATGTCCTCCTCCCGGCGCCTTGACATGGTGGTGCTCGAACAGCAGAGATGAGTTCTGGCCGGGAGATTTAGGCGACGATGC
The DNA here is from genome assembly GCA_026898415.1 of Leonotis leonurus. Lineage (NCBI taxonomy): Eukaryota > Viridiplantae > Streptophyta > Magnoliopsida > Lamiales > Lamiaceae > Leonotis > Leonotis leonurus. The sequence continues at coordinate 159,253 of JAPKLX010000347.1, read as the reverse complement.
CAGAGACAATGACGACATCACCTCCGCATTCTGCGATGCTATTTTCAGCATCTCCGTCAGAAATCCCTCGCTGCTAGCCATTTCCTCCTCTCCTCAACAAAACCCTATCCACACAGCACATCGACAATAACACAACAGAGTTGATTTTCAAATTGAATATCGCAAGCTCTGTTCATTGAATAAGCCGTTGAAAAGGAATCGCGATCTTTTACCTCTCGCGAGTGGACCAGAATTCCTCCGTTCTTGGCTCGGATCTCGAGCCAAGAGTGGAGATAGCAAGTGGAGAAGCAATCGAGACTCCGATCTTGAATACACAGACGAAGACACTTGAGCACGTGCAGGAGCGGGAACGGGTATCGCCTATAGAAGCAGTGTGCGAACTGCGTGCGGGGGAGTAGATGCATTATTTGGGTTTTAATTTGGCATGGAGAAAGAAGGGAGAGAATAACATAAAGTTACACTAATATAGATTACGATTTATTAAAATCCGTTATCATTAACATAAGTTACACTAATATAGATAACACTAACTGTTATCTATTTGAAAAACACGCTCATAGATAACGGTATATTAAAAATACCGTTATCTATGTGGTGTTATCTATTTATAAATTTCTAGTAGTGATAATATGTAGGATTTTTAAAGGATATAAAATAATCTTAATTTACTACGCTACCCTTTACATCTTATCCAGATAGATTTGAAAATAATTTAAGATTAGATCTAAATAATCTATTATATCTTAATCAACGAATTATAATGGATCATAGTTAACACCTAAATGTTGATTTATACTTAATCTAACCCCTATCTATATACTATATAATAGGAATACATATTTGAGTCACCACCTTAATTCAAAGATTATATGACATCGCTAAAATTCTCCATTCATATTTATCTTAAAAGCATAAATTAGGTGTATATGTAATTAATGTTTGGTTTTAATAATTTTATTGCTAGCACTAGTGGTTTGCATTTCACTTTCATATTTAAGTTGCAGATTCTGGTAGAGCTAGTTTTGCAGATGCACACTTATATCATTGGATAGTTCACTTACACAAACTATTCTCAACTCTCTTTAATTAGCTTTCTTGAAACGACCTCTAATTTTTGCTCATCTCACAAGCAACACTCCTAGTCAAGCCAATGCTACATCTCCACACCTTACTTTGCTATGCTACTATCTCTTAAGATCTTCTCTGAAGTAAATCTCATTGTTTGCAGTTTTTAGCTTGAATTATTCTAATGTTCATGGATTTCTGATTTACATCCAATATAAATTGCTATTGCTATTTTATTATATAAATATTACTACTATTTATATGTGTAGACATATGAGATATAAGTGACCCGTGGATTATTTATAAACATTTATAGATTTTTTATGATCCATATAACGTGTCACAAATATTCATTTAAAGGCATACATAAGTGTCTCGGTATTTTACTTGAAGATACATATAAGTGTCGTAATATTTAATTTGAGGACACATATAAATGTCCCTATATTTCAGTTAGAGGCACATCTTTGTTCCCTTATAAACTTATCTATATCAATACAAAAGTATAATATATGGAGGCACATATATTAAACATATTTGTTCCCTTATCTATATCAATACAAAAGTATAATAAACTCTTTTGGGACACAATACTAGGAGGCACATATAATAAGTGTTCCGAAAATCAAAAGTGCCCCAATAGTATATATATGGGGTACTTTTAGGTGTCTGTAAATTTATTTTTTGTTGTAGTGACTTGACCTTATCGCTGAACCTTTGAGGGCTGCAACTGCTTCTACAGGTGAGATAGATAGATTGTATTATGACACGTTTGACCTCTTTTGAGATTGGTTGTCAAATGTTTGATTATAATTCCTTCTCATGTCATCCTGCTTACGATGGGTAGGGTACAGTTCTGAACGTTCATCTATCGCCCTCCGGTCCGTCCTTGAGTCTCTTCTCGAGTTCCTTTGGGGCGACGACCTGTGATGGTTGTACTGATCTTCCTCCCACTTGATTTTTGCCCATACTTTAGCAAGAATGTGTTCCATCGTCTTTCACGAGTATTTGGTGAGCTCTTTATATAAGTCGGAGTCGGGTTGGAGGCCTTTGCGGAACGCTATGATTGCAGTTTGAGGGTTGCAATTGGTGATCGACACTGTTTTCTTGTTGAATTGCCCTTCATAATCTCAAAGTGGCTCTCCCCTTCACTGAACTATGCCATATAAGTCTTCTAAGATCTTCTCTAACTTCCTGCTACTAGCATATTGCTTCAAAAACGTGTCAATTAGTTGAGCACAAGAAGATATGGAATTATTGAGAAGATTGGTATACCATTGGAGGGCGAGTCCTACAAGACTAGAACCGGGCCCCTTACACATGCATGCCTCCATCAACTCGCGAGGGATAGCTACAGTGAACATCCTTTCTCGATATTGTGAAATATGATCATTCTAATCAGTCGTTCAATCAAATGTCTTCATGTTGGGGGAAACTGAATCTGCTGGGCATCTCTACTAGGACGATATCGTCCACGAATGGAGAATCAGCATAGCAACTCGCTGCGCTCTTCTTGATGGGTGCGGGGACTCCTGTGATTCGTTGTATTGTCTCTTCTATCTCCACAATCTTCCTAGCTAACTCCACTTCAAGGTTTGTGTATGAGTCACCAATGGCCAATTGTAGCAGTTCAGTTGCAAGGGGGTAGGTCAGACCGCCAACTGGTTGGGATGACAAAGTCGCCTGACAGTTTGCTCCCTACGACAGGATGGATGCCGTCGGCTGGAAACTTCCTCCTGGCGGATGATTCATTGATCTGGCTCCGAGTGTAGTGGACGATAGAGCCAGGGTCAGCAGTCGCTGACCACGTGGCTGACTCGGTCAGCGCCTGCGACCCACGGAACCGTGTCACTCAGCGGCCGCTGACTTTCAGCGTTCCCTGACCTCACCTCTCGCCTATAAATACCCGACGCGTTTCTCATTTGATGGAAACCTTTTTCGAGACCTTTTTAGATATCGTTTTCCAGACCTTCTTCGGGTCCTTTTTTCAGATGATTGCACTTATATTTTGAGCACCTCTCGACCTATTGTTCTAGGGTCGAGACTTTTGATTTCTAGCTAGTCATTATTAGTTTTAGTATTTCGAAGGATAGTCGATCACAACATTCTAGTTCGTAGTTCTTCTTCAGTTTCTATTGTGGATTCGAGACCATTCTAGTTATTAATCAAGTTCGTTTTCCGTTATTACTCTGGTTTCGTTTATTAATTAGTTCGTTTATTTGTTTATGCTTTCGTTCTCTTATTTCTCTTAGTTATTCTACGCTCCCTTCGATCTAAATTTCCAAAGTACTTTCAGCATTCTTTTCATAGTTAGACATTTCGTTTCATCACTGCATTTCATTAGCTTAGATTTCACATGCTTTCATTATTCCTTGCCTAGTTTTAAAACCATTAAAAAATCTTTTTACTTGCTTTCGTTTATGAACAAAAAATTAAATTGCCCTGCTAAGTCTTCCTTGAGAATACAACTTGGGTTGACTTATTATTGCTAGACGACCTTGTTAAGATTGCGAGTGAATCGAAACAATTTTAGTCGAACAAATTTTGAAACCGTTCGTGACAACATTCCGGGCTCGAGTGCACCATTCCCGATATACAATGTTCACGAGGGCACTCTCTATTTACGGTACACGACTCTTGATATCACTCTTCCTCGTACTCTTGATTGGGAACTATTGAGTAGTTTAGGCATTGTTTCTAAAGTGACCTGCTATTTAAAAAATAATGGTTTAGAGAAATATGCTAAACTAGAGATTGATTGCTTTAAAGAATTAGGACTTGAATTTTTCACCACGCTTGATGTTGCATCTGATTTCAAGTAATTTAAATTCTGGTATTGTGGATTATTTCATATTGTCACTACTTCCATGATGAAATCCATCTTTGAATTTCCCACAACGGGGCTCCATCGGGTGCCCCCGGAATTTAACCCGAATTTAGCTTGGTTTGACTTAACAAGTTTTCACAATTGGGCATCGGGAGGCATGCCGAGCGGATTTTTAAGAGATCCCGAGATAGCCGTCTTGCACAAGTTCCATCTTGTGCAATGAGCAAGCCAATAAGGTGAACACGGTGGAGTGCTTCCTACTCCATTGTGCAATCCAAAATACGAAGATTTTCCCATCCTCGTTCATCTTTGAAGCAATCCAATCCATCCAACGCCGGAAGCGCGCCCACACCTCTCTACTTCACCTAGCAACTTCCGTGGCCATGCACCTCAATATTGTCCGTGAGGATGGCTCTCCGAACAACGAGATGCTTCCCACCAAGAATATCGATAACAATGAGTTGAGAGGCGCACCATTCGCCCTCTCACAATCCGAATTTGTGCCTCAAGAGAGGTGTAATTATGTGATGCGGTACCTCAATGCCCAAGTAGCAGCCCATGAAGTCGACGAGGCAGAAGATGCCCACATGGAGGCCAACGAAGAGGCCTAGTCCGAGGAAGAGGATGAGGAGCAAACTGACGAGGAAGCCGACGCCGCTTGGCTAGGCTATGATGCAGTGGACGCAATCGGAGGATCCGATTGGGGTACCCAATCACAATGGGGCGCTTAATCATAGTGGGGTACCCAATCTCAATGGGGCACCCAGCCTCAATGGAACTCCTAATGGGATCAATTCACTACCGAATTCACTATCGGTATTCTCGAGATGCGATCTGATATCCGCGACATCAACACTCGCCTTGACGCCCAACACCAATAATGAGAAGCTCAACAAAAGGCGATGGAGGAGCAAAACAGGCTCCTATGAGAGATGCAACAACAATGGTCTTCTTGGACCTTTGGCGGAGTACCCACCCACCCTCCTCCCGGCAAACAGTGAGACCTCGTCTCGCTGTTGAGGTACATTTATTGCTTTATTTCTTTTCGTGTGAGTGTGTGATTGACTAACCTTTATATTCCCTTTCCTTTTCTTTCTAATTTTCTTTTTCAGGTTTTTCTTTCCGTTTTGTCGCTTTGAATACCGCAATTCAGGGACGTTTTCTCTATCCCTACTCTATAGTTCTTTACTTTCTGAAATGAGGGCATTGCTCTATTTTTGGTGGGGGGGGGGGGGGGGGGCGGGGGGTGTCTTTTTAGTGCGTGCATTCGTCGTTTATTTTAGTGTCTTATCTATGCAAAATCTTGATTGTTTTAGAGCTATTTAGTCTTGATATCATGTGGTTAAATCGAGTCGTGACATGTGCTTGAGATATGATATGATTTGAAAACCTTGATTGATTTGACTTGACTCATGTTATGAAACGCAAATGAACTAGAAATGTGTGGAACATTATGACTGGATTATTAATCTTAGTAGAATGATCGAGATAGTGATGCATGATGGTATAAATTGATTAATTAGATTGGCTAGATGTTTATGACCACTTGTTGCGTATCCATGTTTTGTATTGAAAATTGAACTTTGTCAAGAGGTCTTTGCTTTTATGGGAACCATGAGCACGGGAAACCGCATGAGGATACATTAGGTAACCCCTAATTGCTCACACTTTGCGACAATGACCATATAACTTGACATTGATCCAAATTGCCTTTTTGAGTTCGTGAAAAATAGGAATACATAAGGATTCTACCCCGCTCTCTTAATCAATAATTCAAAATTATAAAAGAGATGGGTATGGGATTCGGAGTACACACCCGGTGAACATTGTCCTAAATATTCCTTGTTGAAAAGAAAAGAAAAGAAAAGAGAAAGATACGCCAATAAAGATAAAAATTCTAGCCGGTTATGTGATCTCATTGTTACCTTGTGCATCATTGTTTTGTGTTGTTTGAATTGATGATTATCTAGTCTAAGTGGTCTACTTCCTTCCATGATCTATATGTGACGTGACATGATGATAGGAAGATCAATTTTGGAATAATTTGAAGTCTTGTAAAGAAATCATGTTGTGATTAGATTCTTTCCCAATGGATAGTTTAGACTAAGTTATGCTTGAGGACAAACAAGGTTTTGTGTGTGGAGGGATTGTTTAGCCTTTTTTTGATCTTCTAAACTCATATTTTTCGTGTCTTTATTCGTGTTGTTTTCCCTCTTTGCATGATGTTATGGCTCGATTTTCGTGTTGTTTTCCCTCTTATTATGGCCGACTTCTCCTCTCGCCTATAAATACCCGACGCATTTCTCATTCGATGGACACCTTTTTCGACACCTTTTTTGAGACCTTTTTAGAAATCGTTTTCCAGACCTTCTTCGGGTCCTTTTTTCAGACGATTGCACTTATATTTTGAGCACCTCTCGACCTACTGTTCTAGGGTCGAGACTTTTGATTTCTAGCTAGTCATTATTAGTTTTAGTATTGGATTTCAAAGGATAGCCGATCACAACATTCTAGTTCGTAGTTCTTCTTCAGTTTCTATTGTGGATTCCAAACCATTCTAGTTATTATCAAGTTCGGTTTCTGTTTATTACTCTGATTTCGTTTATTATTTAGTTCGTTTATTTGTTTATGATTTTGTTCTCTTATTTTGCTTATTTATTCTACGCTCCTTTCGATATAAATTTCCAAAGTACTTTCCGCATTCTTTTTAATTCCGATTTCCAAATTACTTGCACTTTTTTAAATTCACATCTTGTTTTCTTAGTTAGACAATTTGTTTCATCGCTGCATTTCATTAGTTTAGATTTCATGTGCTTTCATTATTTATATTCCTTGCCTAGTTTTAAAACCTTCAAATCTTTTACTTGCTTTCGTTTATGAACAAAGAATTAAATTGCCCTGCTAAGTCTTCCTTGAGAATACGACTTAGGTTGGCTTATCATCGCTAGACGACTCGAAACAATTTTAATCGAAGAGATGCCTTCGGCGGTTGCAACACCAGCGATAGCTCTAGGCGTGGCGTGCACAATTCCGGATATGGTAGACTTATCAGTCATACCAAGTGGGGTCGTTTTGGGTGGTTTTATCAATGCATCCGTGCTGACTGTTCCGAGCGTCAGTGTTATCCCCGAGGTTCAGACGTTGTTTCTACCTGCAAATAGGGTAACACACCCAGTATTAGGATGAATATAGACAATTTCAGATTTGTTAACGCATATGACGGATCCGTAATGTGCGGCTCGAGATCGTCGTCCGGATGGGTCAAGGTACCTTCTTCAAGTGAATGCATTGGATCAACCGGAACTCGAAACCTTAAAGTTGATCCTCTATGAGTTGCCGCCTCTAGACGAACAAGTAACTCGGCATTCTCTTTCTCTTGCTTCTGTCTGTTCTCACGCTTTTGATTAATTTGTTCAGTGAGAACAACAATCTGCTCAACTAGCTTGTGTTGAACGGTAGTGTCAGACCCGTCAACTTGCCCTACATGATGCTCCGATTGAACTCTGGTAGCGTTGCTCACTGAGTCGTTTAATTGCTAGGCCCCACGGTGTGCGCCAAATTGTACAGGGTGATTCCTACAATCAAAGTATGCACAGCAACCTACTCAATCAGAAAGCAATCGTAAGAGTTTGAGGAGAGCACCGGTGGGGTGTCAACCAAAGAACCTCCGACGGTCAATGTAGTACAATTGGTAATAAAATGACAATAATGTGAAATCTAATGAAATAGTATTATACTAAAAGAGGAGTAAAGAGAGTATTGATACTAATTGGCAGGTCGTGCCGGTTGGTCCGATCAGGATCGGTATGCACCAGTTGGATCAGGGGATGACGAGATAAATGAGAGCAATAAGATCGTGAGCTAAGTAGCCGAAAGTGTAAGTGCGTGAGTGAGTGTCGATTGAGTAGGTAAGGTCGACTTTATATAGAGAGACACTTCGTCCCTTAGGGTTTGCTAACTTACCCGATCACGCCTATCTTCCTGTTCATCCCTAGCGTATTTAGTTGCGATATTCTTGGTTTGGTTCAACCGACTTTCGTCATTGGCGGCTATAGCCGTTGTTGATTGTGATGATAGAGTTTTAACTGATATTTTGAGCTAGTTGGTGGGCTCATATTTCCTAATTGTGTTTATGAGCTTTCAGTTATAGTAGGTCAATTAAGCGGTTTTCTAGTGAGCTCAACTTAACTAGGCTTTACCTATCGAATTACATTGGACTTATTGATAAAGTACGGTTTTTCCCCAGTATAGTATTAATATAAAAAATTAATGCCATAATTAAATTTCTATAAATAAATAAATTTTGGTCAATTAATATATATGGTTATTGAATGATCATTGTTCACGTAACTGCATAATTAATTATTTTATGCACCCCACATTCCCATATAATAGTCTCAATTTTTTTGTTATGGAAGATTTCAATAGTAATTATCTCTATATATATATATATATATATAAATACTATAATCCATAATATTGGCCTACTAATTTAATTTGTTTAATTAATTAGTTGACTAAATAATAATTATATTTTTATTAAAAAACTTATTTGATTATTAAATTTCTTAGCAATTAAAATTCTAAATAAATAATTTGATTTTTATTAAAAATTTAACTTAGTCGATCATTAAATTTATCAAATAAATCATTTATTAATTGAAATTTCCTACTATTATTAATCTATAATCTATAATCTATATCTCTATATAATATTAATACATAGTAAGTCATCATCTTGATCTATATCTATATATTATATGATACTATTACGTATTAAAGTCTGCATCTTGATTCAAGGTCCAGTATGACATCAATTACATTCTTCATTTAAAATTTTGATACTTTTTAAAAATATGATTTTGTTGGTTTTTTATATCCATTTTGCGCAGTTTATTCTTATTTTATAAATCTTTTTAACTTTTTTATAATTATTTGCTGTTTGATTAGTTGAGTCGATCAATCTCATATAAATTATAATTTAATTTAAACAATTGATTATCAAATCATACGTAGTAGTAATTAGAATTTTAAATTTAAATTTATAATGATTAGTTCCACGAGATAATCATCAATATAAAGACGTAGTAATTATAAAAAATTGAAATTATCCACAAAATATCATTTATATAATATTTATTTACAATGACTAGTCATATTTTATCACTTTGAAATAAAGAGTGAACTTTTAAATCAGAATATAAAGTTATTAAGGGTAATAGTTAAAAGGTAAAAATTACTAAAATACTCATTTCAATAAGTAAAGAATAAAAAATACTCACTTAAAAATAAAAGATATTCCATTCGTCTATGAAACATCTCGACACTTTGACTCGACACGTGTTTTAATAATGTGTTTTGACTTTGTGCAAGAGTGTACGGTGAGTGGAGTTTGAGACCCACCATATTTATTATTTTTAAGTGATTGTGTGTATTGAGAGGAGTTTGGTTCCACATGATTTATTATTTTTAATTGAGTTGTGTGTATGAGTTAAGTAATTCCAATTACTATAAAACGAAAGTTTGAAATGTAAAGATGTTTTGTGGACGGACGAAAATGACAAAATGTAAAAAACTTTCGTGGACGGAGGGAGTAAAAAATACCCACTTTATATGATAATATGAGAAAATTGATCATGTGTTCATGTTATTCAAATTGATCATGAGTATTTTTTTATCTTTTATCTTTAAGTAGGTATTTTTTATCTTTGATTTATGAAAGTGGATATTTTTACCTATTACTCCTAGTTAAAATATTCACTTTAATAAGTAAAGTATAAAAAATATCATTTAAAAATAAAAGATAAAAATTACCCACTTACATGACCACATGAGGAATTTGATCATGTGCTCATGTATTTCAGTTTAAAAATAATTTGAATAACATGAGCACATAAAAAAATTACTCATGTTATCATGTAAAATGAGACTTTTTTCATCTTTTATTCTTAAGTGAAATATTTTTTCATCTTTATTTTTAATTATTTTTTATGAAAGTGGGTAATTTCATCTATTCCACAGTGTTATTATGTACCAATAAATTTTTATACCTTTTAAAGATCTGGTTCATTGATTTTTTCTGATTTTATCCATTTTAGACGATTTAATCTAATTTTTAAAATTCTTTAACTTTTGTATAATCATTCGTAATTAACTTGATTAAATTGGTCAATTTATAATTTTTCATCAGGTTTTGAAATAATATAATTTCCATAATTTAAAAAATAAAGACATAATAATTATAACAAATTGTCCAAGAGATAATTATTTAAATATATTTTACAACGATAGTGATTTGACAAATTATATCACCTTGAAATAAGAATAAATTTTGTAAATCGTATTTTTGATTTACAATATAAAGTTATTATGTATCAATAAATATTTATACCTTTTAAAGATTTGCTTCGTTGATTTTTTCTATTTTTATCCATTTTGGTCAATTTACTCTAATTTTTAATATTTTTTAATTTTTGTATAATCATTCACAATTAAATTGATCAAATTGGTTAATCTATAAATGTCTATCGGGTTTTGAAAACAACATAACTTGAAATTTTTTGAAAATAAATATATATAAATTATAACAAATTATTCTCCATATAATCCTTTATATAAAACATAATTATAATGATTTGTGAAATGATATAACCTTTAAATAAAGAGTTAATTTTCTAAATTTTATTTTTAAATTGCAATATAAAGTTATTATGTACAATAAATTTTATACGAGATGAATCTTCATGTAAAAAAAAATATATTTTACAACGATATAATTTTTCAAGTAGCACAAATTTGAAATCATTTTTTAATAAATCATAAGGCAACATTTTTGGTTTCGAAAGAGAGGTAGATTGGTGTAATGGAAATCATAAGAAAACATTATTGGTTCCGAAAGAGAGTTAGATTGAGTTTTCTTGTTTAACCTTTAAAAATCAAAGATTTAAGCACACTTAACTTGTAAAATAGCTAGGGTTGCAAGCATAGTTCTACTTTTACAAAGAACTAAACAAACACAAATAATGGCTTTGAATAGTGAGTATCAATGATTAAGAATAACTTTGAGAAAGTTAAACTTAAACAAAGTTGTGTGCGGAAGTTGGAAGTTAATGTTCTTTGTTAATGAGGAAAACGATTTTCTTAGTTTAAGTATTTAGCCCATTGATTAAAGGTAATGATATACAAGATTGTGAAAAATCAAAGCAAGATAGAAATATAAAGAACACTAGCAGTTAACGTGGTTCAGGATAAATTTTTCCCACGTCCACGGTTCGATCAAGACTAGATCGAGAATTCACTAAATTTCTCCTTTCTTTTTACTTGTTGAGTACGAGCCACAAAGATAAGTCAAAACTAGATTTAATCTTTGTGTTTATAACTTACTTCTTTCGAAGATTGAAGACTACAATCTAAGAAATAAAAACTTGATCTAAACTAGATCCTTGCCTTTTTGGTTTGGTAAGTTTTCCATAGAAATGAAAGCTTCAAGCTGAAGAACACTCAGAAAGTTTTGGGAATTTGAGATTGGTTTGAACGTTTGAATGCTTGAAGATTTGAGCAGAGTATTTGCTAGTTTAATCGCTTGAATTCTTGTACTCTTCTCTGGAAGTGAAGGTGTTATTTATAGAACCATGACGGGAACTATCCGTTAGAAAGATGAAGTGTCCTTCTTCATTGTATTAATGGCTGCCTTAAATGCATTGTATGGTTAATGTTACACGCGCCGCCTGTAATGTTTGTCCCACCTTTCACGCGATTTCCCAGTGCTTCGCCATAACAGGAATTATATTCCGTACATCTACTTTGATATTCTTGTACTTCATTCCTTAAAATATCCCCTTTGATGTGACAATACACTGAGTGGTTGACTTATGACAAATTTATGTATGTCGGCAGTCCACCATAGTTATCGTATGGACCAACTAGCTTCTTGTAAACTAGCAGCTCGTTTATAACGATATGTCCATCGAACTATTTATTAAATATTAATTTGTTTGAGTCCAAATTAATACTTTGATTCTTCACCTTGATTCTTGATCACATCTTGAGTTGAATAGCAAGATAACAATGGAAGTGATCGTTTTCCATCGATCTGCTGTATTTGGTCCAGCACGCTGTCATGTTGAGATAACGATCTGTTTGACACCAGATCGTTATGATAGATGGCTCTGTGTTCTCTGAGTAACTATACTAAGGAATAGCTCGTTCTCTGTATGATAAGTCGTTTTAATATCAACATGCTCCTTTTATAAATTGAGCTGTTCTTTAAAAGATGATATTGATCACTTGGTTTTAAAGAACTTATAATTACTATATGTTGTTTCGAGAAACATCATCAAAACTTAAATTAAATTCATGGGGTTCCCAACAAACATGAATTTTCACCAACAAATTCTACATAAAATCACTCAAAAACGTCATCCGCATATAACCGCCACCCAATGGGTACCTGCGGACCCACCACCTGTTAGGCATCCGTCAACCTACCACCGGTGGTATCCATCACCCATGAAACACATAATTTAAATATTTAGAGAGATTATATATAATATTAAGAAATAATTACATATAATTTCATAGGAAAAATATAAAGATATGGTTAATATTAGGTAGGCGGGAGGGTATTTCATGGGCATTTCATAGATATTCACGGGTATTGATAGTAATTATCCATATCTATAGATATTTCACGTGTATTTATAGTAATTATCCATATCCATACACACAATCTAAATGGATATTAAATTATACACACAAAGCTACTCGTGGATAACAAACGTCTCTCAAACTCGCAAGTGAATTATCGTCTCTACCCTCGTGGATAGCCTACTATCAGTGTTTGTCGTACACGATTGTCATCTATAATTTTGGCTCACCAACGAGACAATTTTCATACATATAATATTAATTATTTAAATTTTAAAATAAATATTTTTTAATAAAAACTCGATTTTTAAAATAATTAATTTTATGGAACAAATAATGTATTACTTTTCGTAAAATTAGTATTTTCATCTCAAATAATAGATAGAGACATATATATTATTAAAAATATTCAGAAGGTAATTATTAATGTAATACTTATTTATAATGATTTATCAAATTAAATCACCTTAAAATAAATAATCAATTTTTTAAATAGTATTTATAAATCACAACATAAATTTCTTATACACCAATAAATTTTTAAGAAATTGCAATTGTACTAATAAATCACAAGATAACATCATTTTTGATTGACACGTTCTACAAAAAATAAATTAATTTAAATGATATTTATTTATAATATTTTATAGATTTATATTGCTTTTAAATAAATTTTCATAATTTTAATAATAATTCTTTTTGGATTCGTCAAAATAATATTTTTTTCAAATAAATTATAAAATTATATTCTAAAATTTATATTTATAAATTACAATATAAAAGAATTTTTCTTCAATTTTCGCCGGGTTACACACTATATATATATATATAAAGAGATCAAATGAAAATTATATTATGGTTTGTATATATCAAAACATGCTTTATGCTTAAACGTTGTAACAGACTTGTTTTCAATTCCATTTCATGAGAATAAATTTTTATCATTGGTTTGTCATTTATTTTCTGACGACTATACTATGATTATTCTATTGCAAAAAAAAAATATTTTTCTACAATTGGAGACTGTATAGTGAGTCGATGATCACATAAGGTAACACACTCGACTCTTTTGTAGAATAAAGTTCACAGTCTTGACAGACTTGGACAATCTTGTCGGGAAAAGCTTCAGTATCATTTCGATGTGAGAGATAACCTTATAATGATATCATTATATATATATATATATAGAGGTTCCTTTTCTACTAAAGGACCTTCATCCTTTTTTTTTAATTCCTTCTTCTTCTTCTTCTATAGGCCAGATGATGAAGGTATACATAGGGGTAAGGTTGGGTGCAGAGTAGAGCTAGAAGCGGCGACAGTGACTGCGGCATATGCAAAAGATTTTGGTGTTGAACTAGATGCACCTGCTTCATGTGCTGCTGGAATGTCTCCATCTGTGGCTACAATTTCTATTGTTGGAATGTCTCCATCTATATTGTAATACCCCGAATTTTCCTAATACGATTTAGATATCTTACTGCGACTAATTAATGATTTTAGGAAGAGACTATACTCTATTAGGATCTACCATATGAATTTGGCACACGGTGAAACTTTTTAAACGTTTCTTTTAAAAATGATCTTTTCATGCATAAGTCAAAAGCATGTCAATATTATACTCATTTTGTAAGGTTTTTTCAAAAGAAGAATATTGACACTAAGTTTTCCCAAAAAGGAATTCGTACGTAACCGCTACGGATTTTTGAAGTTTAAGCACGTCGTTTAAAAAATTAGTTTTTCCATGCATGGCCGAAAGTATATCAATATTATAGTCATTGTGTAGAGTATTAAGAAAGGAAAATGTTGACTTTGAGTTTGCTTGAAAAAGAGGTCGTATGTAGAAGTTACGACGTTTTAAGATTAAAGTATTAATAATAATATAATATAATAAATATAATATTAAAAAATCAAAGTTTTAGTATAAATAAGGGGTGAGGGACGTGAGCTTCTCTGCTCATTTCCTCAGAAGCCTCCTGCTGCTTCTTCTTCCCTTTCTCTCTTCTTCTTTCTATCATTTTGGAGTATCGAGGTTCTGCGGGTTTGGAAATTGAAGATTGATTTAAGTAAAGGTACGTCAGGGTAAGGTCGAAGGTAGGCATGGAGCTTGACAAAGGTGGCTTAGCCGCCGTCGAGTATCTGCCGCCATCGTTCCGATACCATCATCTTCATACTTTCTTCCCCGTTCTCTTCTTTATTCATTTTCCCGTTCATGATTATTGGTCTATCAGACGACTAAGGTCCCTTAAGGTTTTGAGTTTCTGACCATAAGATCCGTTACTCTGCCGGATTGAATTTTAGATTTGGATCCCGGTTAGGATCGACATGTCATGATTTATTGCATTATTTCATGTTTTTCTAAAGGAAAAATATTCACGGTCTATCATTTTTCAATAAAATTTCTAGTGCATGTAGAGAAAAAAAATATAGAATTTTATGAAAGAGATTTCATTAATTTTCATCGGTCCAATTTTCATAGATCTGAAAAAGACTACAAATCTTCTCGAGTAAGCTTTGAGGTAAAGTTGCATATTTCAAAAATGTTTTTACATATTCCTATAGAGAATAATGCCCTGAGTATTTTTGCTTTCTGGGCCAAGTTGATTTGAAAACCCGGGTATTGCCAAAATGACCTTAGAAGACTTAGAAAGCCATCGGTTCCTCGTTTTCACTTTATTCACGTTACGTTTTGGGATTTGAGGCCAAAAGTTGTTCCGTATAATTGTCAGGTGCTTACGATTGCGAACGAGACGTTTGACTGATTTACGGTTATCACACGGTATTGGTATTCGCTGACAGGTGGGTGTATATATGTTTTCAAATGTATTTTTGGGTTATTAAGCTCTGATATTTATGAAAATCAAAATGGATATCCATGTTAAAATGTTTTGCTCCTTATTGGATAAGTGATCCCTCAAGCATGATGATCGGATCATGTGCTATGTTAGCGCACTGGCACATGGTTAGTGTACACGTGGGTTTATGTGGGCTGTACCCATATATTCTCGAGTGACGTCAGTTTGGGTAAAAGTTCCCTACTGATGAAGGACATAAATGATGGACCTCTATGGGCTGTCCCCATATGTTCATAGAAGGGTATCTAATGCCAATATTGAGCCAAGGAAAATGAGATCTCAATGGTTTTGGTATGCATAGAATGACATTTCCGTTTTAAAACTTTCTATGTGATACTGTTCAAGCATGGATATTCCTTTTCAGAAAATGATTTCCCAAAAGGATTTTAAATGGCATAACCCACGGGGTACATTAGTACTCAGCCCTGCAAAATGTTTTCAAATTGTTTTGCAGATTGAGCGGCTGGTGGTGTCGTGCGAGGCTAAGGCAAGGGTTGTTGCAAACTGTCATGTTATGTATTCCGCTGCCAAGCTCATGTTCTTTTCCAGCTCTGATCCTTCATGCTATTGGCTTCATGACAATAAATGATTCATTGTTCTTTCATGAGAATTACTATTGTCTATTACATGCATTCATGTTCATAGGAGAGCTTAGAAGTAGTCGGCCCCTCTTGGACGCTCAACTCCTCGGCCCCTTGTGATGTTGTCGTGTAGCACCGACCACACTTGGTGAGCTAGGTGAGTGATTCCTTTTGGCGAGCTAGGCTCACTAACCTCCGCCTTTGATCGACGGTTCTTATTGGACGATTCGACCTCTCGAGGATTCTGGATTACCGTTCCTACGAGACGAGCTGTATTATCTCTAATCCCGTCTATCATATTGGATGATTCGGCCGCTTGGGATTCAGGATTACCGTTCCCATGTACCGAGCTGTATTATCTCCAATTCATTTCATCTTGGACGATTTGGCCGCTTGGGATTCAGGATTACCGCTCCCATGTTACGAGCTATAATCTCCAACGCCGTCTTGCATTGCATCTCTTTGCATGATTGTTCATTGTCATGACATCATTGTTGACTATTGTTGGGAACCCCACAAATATTCTAAGTTTTGATGATGTTCTCTCAAAAAACACACTTGATATCTTTTGGTTTCAATAAACCAGATAGTCGAAGCCAGTTCAACCAGAAAGATGAATGAAGTCTCAGACAGAAAGCTGAAGCAAGACAACTTTAACAGAAAGTTA
>JAPKLX010000347.1:117131-142605 GCA_026898415.1 Leonotis leonurus | reverse complement strand
AGCTGAAGCAAGACAACTTTAACAGAAAGTTAAACCAGCAAGTCTCAAACAGAAAAGCTGAAGCAAGTCAACTTTAACAGAAAGTTGAACCAGAAAAACACTTAAGACCAGAAAGTATCTAACCAGTGTTCAACCAGAAAAGCACTTCAACCAGAAAGTGTCTAACCAGTGTTTAACCAAAAAAGGAACTAAGACCAGAAAGGACATAACCAGAAGGTTTGAAGCAAAACAGAAAGAGCTGAACCAAACCTGTCAATGATACATTAAAATCCATCCATCGAGAATTGGAAAGAGAATCACTGATCGACACGAAGAAGGAAAGCAATCACAGACGATCTGCTTACCATACATGGAAGATTTAATCAACGACTCTACAAGGAAAGAAGAGATATGATTGATTGGCAATCCACAAATCAAATCACGCCAATCAACAAACGGCTAGAATTTCAAGATTCAGAGCCTATATATGTTTGAAGTTTTAAAGTCTGAAATAGAGACGGTAACGACATACTGCAGAAATAGTATCAAGCATTCTATCTCACAATCAGACAAAAAGCTTCAAACCGTTCGTGATCTCAATCACACCTCGATTCAAGTCTGTCTTATCGAGAGAGGAAGCAGATCTTTGCTAGCTAGTAGTTTTCTAGTGGATTAACGTGAAGAAATCCTGTTTTATAGTAATTTTCTGTAAGTTGTAAAGGCACACGACCCTTATTCGTGCATAAGTTTCAATAAGGTTTGTAATTGAAACTTGTGGCTCGTTCTCAGCGAGTATAAATAAGAAGAGTATCCTAGTAGTGGATATCTAATCCAGTTTGGATTAGACCGTGGACGTAGGGGATTTCCCGAACCACGTAAAAATAACTGCGTTATTTACATTCTGCTTTTATTTTCAGTTGTTTTTATTCATTATCTGTCGTATACATTCAAGCTGCATTTCTTAATCAATTCTCTAAATACTTGGTTAAGTTCTCTAAAGATTTTCTTAACAAGAGCACCGACTAAGTCCACCATTTTTCCGCACACGATACACTGTTAGAGTTTAAGTTTAATCTTACTCTCTGCCTTGTATAACTCACTTGAGAGACTTTACCTGGACAGAACAAGATCGATTAGAAAATCAATCTGGTCTATCACCTTGAGCAATCTGTGTTTCAGAAAGCTTACATCTCTCAGATTTAATTAGTCAAGTAAACTGAAAAGTTTGTATTTGGTGTATTCCCCCCCCATACACCAAACCTTGCTCTTTCGGGACCAACAAGTGGTATTAGAGCAGTGGTTCAAACTAACCATTGTTTTGTTTCACAAGGTTAAAACCTGCGTGGTCTACTTGAATAGATCTAGAAAATCTTTTTCATCATCTGCATCCTATCTGTCATTATGGAATCATCTGTTATCAGGGCATGCGAAGAATTCTCCATCCAAGGTTACAGAGAGTGGAGTTTCAGAATCAAGATGTGTCTCAAAGCTCATCACTGCTTGATGTGGAAAGTAATTGAGGAAGGACCTCTAGCCATTACTGAAGAAACTACTCGCATTACTGAGATAGGAGCAGTTAAAGAAACTGTACTAAAAGATCCCAGAAAGTACACCTCAGAAGAAAGAAGAGAAGCAAATCTAGATGATTTTGCTAAGAGAATTATTTCCAGTACTGTAAAAGGAGTTCATCTGGCTAAGATTCAAGATCTTGATACAACCAAAGAAATGTGGGAAGCTTTGAGAGATCTCAGTCTAGGATCTGAAGCAATGATCGAGAACAAGCTATCTCTAGCATGTAACAAGTTCGATGAATTCAAGATGAAACTTGGAGAAACCATTGAATAGATGAAGAACAGGTTCACTGAAGTACTACTTGAAGTGTCTGCTTTCAAGAAGAATAAGTACACACAGAGAGAGAAGAATCTCAAGATTCTTAGAGCTCTACCACCTAGCTGGGAAATTTATTCAGCTATGCAACCTCTACGTGCTGATTTTAATGATCTATCTGTAGAAGCACTTTTTGATCATCTAGCTGTCCATGAATGTGACATCAGAAGGATTCACGGACCAGATTACTCCTCCAGCAAGAAGAGCGAGAATAGCTCAAAGAAGGAGAAAGAGACTGCCTTCAAAGCGAAGTGCAAAACAGATGAATCAGCATCATCTGCTACACCAGCAGAAGGAGGATACGATAAGTTACTCAAAGAATTCTCAATGATTGCTAAGAGAATGGACAAGATGGAAGTCAGATCAAGAAAGTATCGTAGGTTCTACAAAGACAACAAGAGTAGATACCAGAAGAACAAAGAAGTAGAACGATCTGATGACAAAACAGAAAGTAGAGGTAATGGTAAAACCACTAATCCTACTGACTATACGTGTTATGGTTGTGGGAGAACAGGTCACTTTAAAACCGATTGCCCAGACTTATCTAAAAGTCAAAGAGAAGAACTACGAGCAAAAAGAGACAGAAAACTAAAAGCTCAACGTAAAGCCATGATAGCAGAAGAAGAAGAAGATTCTAGCTCAAGTCATCTATCTGATAGTTCAACAGAAGATGATGAAGCATTCTTTGCCAAAGAAGAAGAAGACTGGGATGAATGCTATGCAGGACTAGACAACGGTCTAGATGATGTAGAGGTACAATCCTGCAACTCTAACTCTTCAAATAATACTGATCTGGAACAGGAAATAGAGGATCAAGATGAATACTCTTGGTATGAAGTCAATGAGATGTTCAAAAGCTACTCGAGCATCAAGAGATTATTCAAAGAAGTAGTTGAAGAGAATGAAAGGATGAAGAAAACAGAAAAGATACTAAGTACTGCTAATACACAATTCGTTGTTCAAATTGCTGATCTTGAAGAACAGATTAAAGGAAAAGAAAATGAGATTCATTCGTTAAACTCTAAAGTCAAAGATCTCATTACAAGAAACAATGTTGCTGAAGAGAAGATAAAGAAAGGGAAGAAAATGGTATACAAGAGTGATGAACGTGCCAAGCTGTTAATCAACCTTCAACAACAGGGTACATCTGGACTAGGATATCCAGGTCACTCAGAGAAATCCTCTAGCACTATGAAATTTGTACCAGAAAGGAAACAGATTCCAGATCAGGTGATAAATCTTAAGAACAAGAAAGATCAACCACAGAAGATGATGATGAAACAGACTGGGAACAGACAGTATCATCAAACAAAAGAACAACCAGCAGGTTACACAGAAACAGAAAGAGTTCACAAAAAGAATGTCAACAGGACATTACTCAACAAGAATGTCAACAGGACAGCTCCAACTAATAAAAGATTGAAGAAAGATGGAATAGAAAGATATCATCCATCTATATTTCATTCTGTATCAAAAGTTGATAATGATGGAAATATTATTACTTGTTATAGTGCTGTGCCCAACCCAAAAATGTTCTGGATTCGAAAGGGAACATTTGCTAATAACCAAGCACCCAAATATTGAAGGGTAGCTAAGGGTATTTAATTGCAGGATCAGAAGACTGCAAGAAGGTACAAGGTAGCAAAAGGAGCAATCTGGATCATTGATAGTGGCTGTTCAAAACACATGACATGTGACAAGAACCTACTATCAGACTACATAGAGAAACCAGGACCTCATGTCACTTTTGGATGTAATTCAAAAGGGTATACCAGAGGATATGGAAACATAAAAGTAGGCAAGACCACCATATCAAACGTATCATATGTTGAAGGACTTAGCCACAATCTATTCTCTGTAAGTCAGTTCTGTGCCAATGGTAATCAAATTGTTTTTGATGCTAACAATTGTTTGGTTAAGAACAAGGAAGGAGATGAGATACTCCTTACCGGGAAATTGCAGGATAGATTATACATTGTGCAATGGGACAACCAGATTGAGACATGTCTGGTCACTAAGACAGTTTCAGAAACTAGTTGGCTGTGGCATAAAAGATTGAGCCATCTCAATTTCAAGTCAATCAATAAGATTGCACGAGAGAAACTAGTTGAAGGACTACCATATCAAATATATGACAAGAATCACATCTGTGAAGCATGTCAAGCTGGAAAACAAACCAGATCATCATTTTCCAGCAAATCTGCTCAGTCCTCTACCAGAATCTTAGAGTTACTACATTTAGACTTATTTGGTCCAGTGAAGCCATTAAGTATAAATGGTAGAAAATACACTCTGGTAATCATTGATGATTATTCAAGATTCACATGGGTAATCTTCTTATATAAGAAGAAAGAAACATTGGAAAAGCTGCCAAATTTTCTCAACAAAATCACCAAGAAAAAGGAAGCTTCTGTTACTACAATCAGAACAGATCGTGGTACAGAATTCCTAAATCAGAAGATTGAGGATTACTGCAACCAGATGGGAATTACACATCAGACATCTGCAGCCAGAACACCTCAACAGAATGGTGTAGTTGAAAGAAGAAACAGATCATTAAAAGAAGCAGCTCGCACAATGCTAAATGCAACCAGATTACCTAAGAAATTTTGGGCAGAAGCAATCTCTACAGCTAGCTACACACAGAATAGAGCTGTTGTTACCATCAGACATGGAAAGACACCATACGAAGTGTGGAATAACAGAAAGCCCAGGATACATTACTTTCGTACCTTTGGTTGTTTGTGCTACATCCATAATAATGGGAAATCACAGTTGAAAACCTTTGATAGCAAAGCTGACCCTGGAATATTCTTAGGTTATTCTGATGTTAGTAAAGCTTATAGGGTTTACAACAAGAAGACTCATATTGTGGAGGTAACACCTCATATTATCTTTGATGAATCATTTGTCATCGACAGAGAATTGAGTGATGATTATACACAAGGCCAGGACAAAGGAAAGAGACCAGAAGGAATTCTGTTAGAAGATATTCTAATCTGGAATACAACAGATGATAATGATATTGATGTTACATCTAATGCTGAAGCAATTAGCTCACAGCAAGGGGAAACAGAACACATCATTCTGGACATTGATAGACCAATAACTCAACCAGAAGGTAATCAACCAGAAGAAGGAGATAACAATGAACAAAATCATGATCAACCAGAAGAATCAATAGATTCAAATGGTTGGAACAATAGTCAAGAAATTGAAGAACCAGATGTTGATAATCCTTTTCAAACATCTCATCCAGAATTTGAGGACCCAACAAATGAACCAGAACCTGAGATATCAGAAGAAGAAATGACTTGCAGGAGAAGATGGATACAAGACAATCACCCTCCTGAACAGATTGTTGGGAACCCAGGTGATAAAGTAAGAACCAGAAGGATGCATGGAGAAAGTGCACTTCTCAGTTGCTACCTATCACGTGTTGAACCCTCTGATACTTATGAAGCACTCAAAGATGCAGACTGGGTTATTGCTATGCAAGAAGAACTCAATGAGTTCAAAAGAAACCAAGTCTGGTATATGGTAGACAGACCAAAACATTAGGGAGTAATAGGTGTCAAATGGGTATTCAAGAATAAGCGAGATGAAAGTTGAGAAATAGTCAGAAACAAAGCTAGACTTGTTGCAAAAGGATACAATCAACAGGAAGGTATCGATTTTGACGAGACTTTTGCACCAGTCGCCAGATTGGAAGCGATCAGATTATTTCTCGCATATGCAGTATACAAGAGATTCAAAGTGTACCAGATGGATGTCAAAAGTGCATTCTTAAATGGTATACTTGAGGAAGAAGTATATGTTGAACAACCACCTGGTTTTGAGGAAGGAAATCCTGACCAGAAAGTATATAGATTAGCTAAAGCTGTCTATGGATTGAAACAGGCACCCAGAGCGTGGTATGAAACGTTGTCAACATTTCTGCTGGAATCAGGATTCAAGAGAGGTTCTGTAGACAAAACACTGTTTGTCATTAAAGTCAAAGAACATATCCTCTTGGTCCAGATATATGTAGATGACATAATTTTTGGATCTCAATCGTCTCTTCTATGTGATAAGTTTGCTGATCTAATGAAGAACAAGTATCAAATGTCCATGATGGGCGAGATGAATTTCTTCTTAGGTCTGCAGGTAAAACAGTTACCAGATGGTATCTTTGTAAATCAAGCAAAGTACATTAACGATCTGGTCAACAAGTTTGGAGTCAAAGACAGCAAGCCAGCCAACATTCCAATGCAAGCAAATGGAAAGATAGACCCAGATCCAGAAGGCAAACCAGCACCTATAACAAAATACAGAGGCATAATTGGCTCACTATTATACCTTACTGCAAGTCGACCAGATATCACGTTTGCAGTAGGAGTGTGTGCCAGATATCAAGCCAACCCCAAAGAATCACATATGGAAGCTGTCAAAAAGATACTTAGATATCTTAAAGGAACAGCTCACGTTGGTCTCTGGTATCCACATGACGATAACTTTGAACTAACAGGCTATTCTGATTCAGATTATGCAGGATGCAAACTGGACAGAAAGTCTACTTCTGGCACATGTCAATTTCTAGGAAACAAGTTGATATCTTGGTTTTCAAAGAAACAGACATCTGTTGCCACATCAACAACAGAAGCAGAATATATGGTTGCTGGAAGCTGTTGTGCACAAATTCTGTGGTTAAAACAGCAACTTAAAGATTATAAGATTGAAGTAAATGAGATACCTATATTTTGCGATAGTTCAAGCGCAATAGCCATAACACAGAATCCAGTACTTCACACAAGATGCAAGCATGTCGATGTGAGACATCATTTTATCAGAGATCATGTAGAAAGAAAGCACATCAAGATCGAGAAGATTCATACAGATATCCAACGTGCTGATATTTTAACTAAAGCCTTACCAGAAGAAAGGTTTAAGATGCTATGTGGTAAACTTGGACTACTCAGTCTAGATGGAGAACAACAGAAGGTCACCAGAGAATTGTCAACAGAAGGTCACCAGATAGCTGACAACATAAGGCTACCAGATAGTTGACAACAGAAAGCCAACAGAAGATTGACATTAGAAAGTTACCAGAATATTCACAATGTCTAATCTGAAGAAAGTGACACGTGGAATCTATTTCTTAATTACTAAGTCAAGGGGGAATTTTCTATGAATCGGAAGCGTCTTAAGAGACATGGCGTCACTCCGTACAATCAACACCCGAGATTACAGTCTGAAAAAGTTACCTTTTTGATCTAGATTTACTAAAATCTTTATCTTAAATGATGATTAGCCCACCTTTGGGAACTGTGATCGAGAAAATCCCTGCGAAAACAGGGAAAAGGAAAGTTGCAATGGAGGAAAAGATTTGCACGCGCTATCCTACAACCCTAGAATCTAGAGCATATATCACACGCAAGAAAAAAAAAACGGCAAATAAAAGGAAGAAGCGGGAAAAACTAAAAAGGGAGATATTCATCCAACCCTTCATTTTCTATTCTTTCATCCTTGCCATTGATTATTTTGTTATATATATGCGTTTTATCTCTCAGAACTGTTCACCTTCACTTCATCGCACTGAGCACTACTCTCTCTAAGCACTTAAGAATTTCTCAAAATTTCTGCAAATCTCTTTTCAAACATTTTGCGATTTGATCATGGCACCACAAATTTCTCTATTTCTCCAACACGTTGCCGAGGTTCAGAAGTTTCTTTCGCCTGAACCATATGCTGTTCTTGACACCCATGGATTTCAAAAACTTGAAGAAATCTTTGCCATGGTCACACGCTGCAAAGGTTTTAAGCTTATCATATTCGTTCCTTTATCTGCAATTTTACTACATGTATTGATTTACGTGTCTCATAGACTATCAAAATTTGCTCTCTTCTCTGAGTTACTGTTCATGTGAGAATATTCATATATGTTCATATAAACTGATGAATATATATACATTTGTGTTGAATGTTCTTATGATGATAGGGTTCTGCAACATTGTTACTTCACATCCGAATATGTTTTTGGCAAAACAAGTCGCCACATTTTATCTAACTTGGCAGAATGACAAGCATGGATTTGAGGCAAACGTGCTGATGCCGATTGGTGATAGAACAAGCAAAACCCCATACAACGTGATTGAAATGATCAACCAAGCATATAGGTTGAAGGACGAAGGTCTATCCTTGGAAGAGATTACTTCTGCACAACTGCAAGAAGCAGTGGAATTAGTGATGGTGATACCGATAAAATATACTGGAAGAATGTTTCACCGATCCCTACTTCAACCAGGATTCAAGCTGTTACTCGAGATGATTCAGAGGATATTCCTGAATCATAGTGGGTCATATGATCAAGTGACTCCGGAGAAATTCAGAATTCTCACGGTTGTTGTACTCAACCTTCGCGTCAACTGGAGCAGAATCTTGTTCGAATTGATGGCTAAGGAAGCAAAGCTGGTGACTTATACCAAGGATAACAGAGGCAGAGGAACTTCGGTGGAAGTTAGAAGAAATCTACGACACTCCACCAAGATCAGTTTGATGGTGGAAAGATTCTTCAAGCAGAAAGTCTGGGATGATGCAGTGGAATTCAACACTAATCTTTCCATACCCAAAGATCAACATCAATTGGAGATGTCTTTGGGACTAGCACCACAATTTTTCAACAAAATACCTGATGAGGTGCATCGTGCTGCAGCACTGGAAGTGGGTAGTTCTAACCCTACATGGATACCACCTACTAAAGGTGTTGAGAAGAAGAAGGTGAAAGGTACCAAAGAAACAGTGGTAAAAGAAAAGACAACGCGCAAACGTGGTAGCTCTGTTGAAACAGAAACATCGGCATCACAGCCCAAACAAAAGAAACGCCGTCTACAGAAAGTACAAGAGCTCTCTCCTCCACCAGCAGATACAGCAGAACAATCTGATATGCCAGAACACACACCACCAGAACATGAAGAAGAAACACCGCAGGCACCAGCAGAACAAACAGAAAGCCCAGCAGGTGATGTGGAACCAGAAACAAGTCGTATCCCACATCCAGAAAAAGATTTTTCTCCTGCAAGAACAGCTACACCCTCACCAGACAGAATGGAGAGAATCAGCGAGGATGATGAGGAAGGATCGTCTGCTGATGAAGCCGAAGAAAGGAAACAGCAAGCAGAAAGTGTCATCAACTTGCTGGAGAATGAAGCCAAACACTCTGTGCTTCAAGAATTTCCTTGAATTCACTTGCTCCCAGAAAGTTTAGGAGCAGCAACTCGCGTAAAATTTTACTTGCTGGTCAAGGACAGCGAGTATTATATCCTTGATGCATTGCTCCAGATTAAGTCAATAGACGAGCTGAAGAAAGAAGAAGCAACATTACTCAGTCTGCTTCAGGTCGCCACCGTTCAAGAAGTTAGAGCTGAATACAAACAACTCATTTCTGGGCTCATGAAAGGTGAGGCAGAAAACTTGAAGATTCATCTGGAACCAACACATTCTGAAGATCAGATGGGAGAAGCAGCCTCAGCAGAACAACAACCACCACCAGCAGCTCCATCACGGAAATCTACCAAGAAAACACCAATCATAAATCTCGACTCAGGTGATGATGAACCTGTAGGTCAGAACATTGGTGGTGAACCCACAAATGAGATATACACTCCAGGAGCAGCACATAAGCTGAAGAAGCATGTCTCCTACTACACAATGGAAGAAATTCTGGAAAGAGAACCCAAAACATTCAACAACTATCAACTGGACAATCTGATCACCCTTCGCGTTGAGGATCAGATGACGGATATCTGTAACTCCCTTCAAGAGAAGGCAACGCAGATACTCTCTGATTTCAATCAGCACCAGAAGGACTACGTAAATGACATGGATTCTGACATCAGACGGAAGCTCAAGAAAGTCCAGAAGGATCTAGACAAGAAAATTGACGATGATCGCCTACAGAACGAGGCAGAACAAAACAAGATCACTCTTCGCCTAGACAGCCTCGAAGAGAAACACCAGAAGGCGACTGATCTTCTTGCTGATCTGTTAGCAAAGCAGGATGAAAACATTGGTGCAGCTGTCGAGAAGAAGGGACTCCAACTTGCTGCTAAATTGAAGGAACACACTGACCTGTCCATCCACTCCCAACTTGCTCATTTTGAGAATGAGAAATTTGTGGAGCTGATGCGGAAACACCAGGTTGATGTCTTACATGACCTTCTCTATCCCAACCCTGAAGAGCACGAGCAGCAAGACACTCGCATCACCGCCTTGGAAGAGCTGCAAGAAACCTACGACAAGACTCTGTCAATCATGAACAGCAGGCTCGAGCAGAAACTCCATGCCACTGACCAGACAGTCAATTTTCTGCTCGGGTTCAAAACTGATGCTGAGGAGAAGATGACAAAGATGTCTGAGGAGATTACCTCCCTGCTTACACTCATCAATACCCTCTTTGATGATGTCAAAAAGGGGGAAATCTCAGCAGGCAGCAAAGACAGCAAGGGTGCAAGGGAAGAGTTTTACTTGGGAACAGAAGGGGTGGAAACAGAAACTGTTACAGAAACTGCTACACCAACACAACCCAGAACAGCACAACCCAGACCAACCACACCTCCAAGACCCGACCCCACACTTCTTGGAACAGAACCTGCTCAACCAGCATCTCACACCCCCAGCGATAAAGGCAAGAAACCAGTCGATGAAGGGGATCAGATAGCTGAGCTGCTGCTATTCGGGGTTAGTATGGACCAAGCCTGCGATCCTGTATTCAGAGCTCAGTTCTACAAAGATCAGGCTGAAAGAGAAAGAAAAATAGCTGCACAAGAAGCCAAGGAGAAATCTTTTCAAACACCTTTCTCCTCGCCTTCATCTGCTGAACGCTCACAGCAACAATCATCTCAATCAACCACCCAGCCGAAGAAGAAGAAAAAGAAATCTTTCTCCTGGAACCTATCCCTGCAGAAGAAAACACCCAACGATGCATGGGTTCCAGAAGGAGATCAGAATGACTGGGAGAAAGTAAAGCAAGGCTTTATTTTAAACAGATATTTTTTGAAGGAGCCTACATACTCAGAGTTTACAACGGATGAAGATTTCATTCGCTATCTGGAGAATTTTAGTGATCAAGGACTTATACAGAGGATCAGAACAGCTGCTTCTGATGCCAAAATCCAGCTAAAGGCACCAGAAAAAGAATACATGGTCTGCCCAACTATACCAGGCAGCAATCTTCCAGATAAGACATATTTTGAACTACATCAACCAGCTGGCCAAGATTATAGGTTACAAAATCGACAATCATGACCCAAACTATGCCAGAGTAAGGGATGGGATCTATGAGAGCATCCAGCTGGTATCCGATGCACAGAGAGAAAAGATGAAGAAGGGCGGAGCAGCCAGATGGTTCTCTTAGATAGATTATTCTTATCTTTTGCTTTTTGCTCTCTATCTTTTCTGCTGATCAATTGTACTCATCAATTCATACATCTATGAATATGGAGTTTTCTGGAGACAACATCTTACTGTCCTATTTATCTTACTGCTTACTGTTATTTAACTTAAATAACAAATAGCTAATCTCTCCAGAACATGATACATGCCAATTTGATTTTGCTGTCTAAGTGTGGTTTTGACATCATCAAAAAGGGGGAAATTGTTGGGAACCCCACAAATATTCTAAGTTTTGATGATGTTCTCTTAAAAAACACACTTGGTATCTTTTGGTTTCAATAAACCAGATAGTCGAAGCCAGTTCAACCAGAAAGATGAATGAAGTCTCAGACAGAAAGCTGAAGCAAGACAACTTTAACAGAAAGTTAAACCAGCAAGTCTCAGACAGAAAGCTGAAGCAAGACAACTTTAACAGAAAGTTAAACCAGCAAGTCCCAGACAGAAAGCTGAAGCAAGACAACTTTGGCGTGACATATATATTATCAACTTGAACAAATGGAATTGAAGTAATTGGTTCTGCATCGAGATTAGGTTCTAAATATGAGGTTGTTGGTCGTTCTGCAGCTGTATGAATTCTGATAGGGTTTAACATCCCTTGTGTAGTAACGTCGATAGCGTTGTTGTAGAATTCCACTTTGGTGCTGTAGAAGTGACGCAGATCAAGATTGAGATTTATCGCTTATTCTTTTATTCTGATAAGTACTAGACCACGATAGCATTCTCTGACATCTACGATGTTGATAAAGAAAAAAAAATCCCATATGGTCACTTTTTTGACATACATTAACTAGTTGTTACAAATGTCTACATTAACTAGTTTCAAATGAGGCAATGACTACATTAACTAGTAGTTACATCCCAAATTATTGACCTTAATGTCGGGTAAATTAGATGGTTGATGCACCAAATGTATGTCAAATTCATATACACTAATTGCATTTCTAAAATCATGATTTGTCTTACATATATAGTTTTGTATTGTCATGTTGTATAAAAAATAATATCGTTTGCTACAATAGACCACTTGACTTTTATTGTTCAAATTATATGTGAAAATATGGTATTTAGGTAATTGTAATACGAATTTCAACCACACCATTTATTAATTTTGAATGAACTAAATATATAAACATTTATTGAGAAGTAATATATAACTATACAACTATATATTTGCTGAGTACATTGTATACACATTTGACTACTTTTTCATATCTTATTTATCAAGCATCCTTTATCATATTTTTTGTGATCGATTGAATAGGTTTAGTTTGTTGTTCTTAAGTCTCTTTGTTTTCCTTGTTTTCGGTACTTGTGTTACAAATGAAAATATCCTTATTTTCCCACCATAAAAAAATGGTTGGCAAACAAGATACATTAACATCAATTTCATTATGAATTTCTTATTCTTACACCTAGTTGGTTAAGCTTCCTCCAAAGGGAGGCAATACATATGGGATGTCTTAGAGATAAAAAACCACCTCTCATTAATATATATGGTTTTACTTTAATGCCCTTAAATTTCATGATAGTAAGAATTATATCAAAGTGTATTGCTTGCAATGAAAAATTAGCCTCATGAATTTGTTAGGGGCATTTTGTGTTGATATAAAATTTGTTGAGTCCTCCTTGTATCCATCTTCATAATGTACTCTTGTTGCACCTTATGTATCATGAAAGCTTTCTAAATGTTCCCCTCTTAAATAAATCTAAACTTTCGATAAGATCCAAATGTAAGAACATAATTGCATAAGAAGGGTGAAAGCTGTAAACCCTAATTCATGATCTCTACTGATAATTATCCAAAACATTGAATTAAGAGCGGAAGCTAGAACCTGTATTCACCATTGAATAAATCAGGAGAGGATTTGACTTGGATTGAACGCCGGATGGATCTTCCAGAAGACCAAACTTCTCTTTATTGTATCGCCTCTTCTGATGGGGGAGAAAGAACGCGTAGAGAATGTAACATTTGACTTCTGAGGACCATCCATCAATTTATTTAACTTAAGTTTTAAGTATTTATCATTCAACCCCTCAATAACTGATAAATACTACTTTAGATATATACCTGTATTATAATAGCTATAATACATTTAACTAATATATATGTGTCCATATTTATATTATTGAAATTAATCTAAAAATCTCTCACTTGGACACCATATATATGTCTTGATAATGTATAACTTGAAAAACATTTAAAACATTGCTATCATAAACCTTATTCATATTTGACAAGAATCTGGATTTCAGAAGAGGATCAGTTGACAAGACCTTATTCATCATCAAAGTCAAAGAGAATATCCTTTTAGTACAGATCTATGTAGATGATATCATATTTGGATCCCAATCTACTTATTTGTGTGATAAATTTACTGAACTTATGAAAAATAAGTCTCAAATGTCCATGATGGGCGAAATGAGTTTCTTTCTAGGTTTTCAGGTCAAGCAGTTACCAGATGGCATCTTCATTAATCAAGCAAAGTATGTTCACGATCTGCTGACTAAATTTGGGATCAAAGACAGCAAACCTGTTAAAATCCCAATGCAGACCAAAGGGAAAATTGATCCTGATCCAGAGGGAAAACCAGCTAATATCACTCAATATAGAGGGATCATAGGATCACTACTCTACCTAACTGCCAGTCGACCTGACATCACATTTGCAGTAGGTGTATGTGCAAGATATCAAGCAAACCCCAAAGAGTCTCACATGGAGGCAGCTAAGAAGATATTAAGATATCTTAAGGGAATAACTCACATTGGATTATGGTATCCATGCGAAGACAACTTTGAACTAACTGGATACACAGATTCAGATTATGTTGGATGTAAGCTGGACAGAAAGTCAACATCTGGTACATGTCAGTTCTTAGGAAATAAACTGATCTCTTGGTTCTCAAAGAAGCAGACATCTATTGCCACATCAACCACATAAGCTGAATATATGGCAGCAGGGAGCTGTTGTGCACAAATATTAAGGTTAAAACAACAACTCAAAGACTATGAGATCGATGTCAAGGAGATACCCATTTTCTGTGATAGTTGTAGTGCTATAGCAATCACACAGAATCCTGTTTTGCATACCAGATGCAAACATGTAGATGTGAGACATCACTTTATAAGAGACCATGTTGAAAGAAAACATGTACATATTGAGAAGATACACACTGAGATACAGAGAGCAGATATTCTCACCAAAGCATTACCAGAAGAAAGATTTAAGATGCTTTGTGGGAAATTAGGATTGTTAAATCTGGAAGAAAGGACCAGATAGTCTTAGAACAGATCATGTAAAATTTCAACTGGGAATTGACACCAGATCATTATATTCCAACAGGTAGTTAGAACCAGATTGACACAATCCAGATTGATATAGACCAGATCATGTACCGGGAATTGACACCAGATCACTAAGTGCATATTAATGGTCAAACAGATCAATCAAATTCCAACTGAGAATTACTAAAAATTCATCACACTAGATTGATATCCAAATTGGAAAGTGACATAAAACAGATCGATTGCGTTAACAACAGTTTGTTAATTAGGAGATCGATATGGACTAGATAACTAGCAGCCACGTGGATATTAATAAATTCTTTTATTAATATTCCCATTACTTGGTCAAGGGGGAAAGTCAACAAGATACGGCGATTAACTCATAGGCCTTATGTCTAAATTCTGACATAATATACCAAATCCTTTATTTTTGATGATTAAGTACAGTGTTTGGGAAACGTGATCAAGGAGATATTTACCAAACCAAGAAAAAGGAAGAAAATCGACGGGTGAAACAAACACGCGCCTCACTGCAGCCGTTGGATCAAGCGCGTGTATCAAACGCAGAAAAGAGAAGATAATAGACCTTAAGCCTATAACTCAGAGAGGCGGGAAAAGCTGAAAAAGGAAGAATGTCAATTAATTTATTACTTTATTTATCACTTATCTATATATATTTGATAAGGCGGTTCGACTATCATTCACACTCTTCATCTTCGACACTTAGCAAATTTTCCTTCCTTCCAAACTCTCTCAAATCTTCTAAAACCTATCTGTTTTCACAAACATGGCTCCAAAATCTTCTCTGTTTCTTGAGCAAGTGAACTTCTTGAAACCATACATTCACCAAGATCTTTATGCTGTTCTCGACACTTTTGGTTTTCACAAACTGGACAAGGCCTTCGACCTTGTGAAACGCTGCAAAGGTTTCAATCTATAAGTTCTCTTTTTTAACTGTTCTATATCATGAATGCTCTGAAATTTATTAAACTCGTATTGAAAATCGGTTTTATCTATTTGCATGCTTATGTGCACTTGTATTGCACTTTAGAACTCAATATTCTGTAAACTGCTATTGGGCACTCATACCTCATTGATGGAAGGATAGTGCTCATATATATATTGTTTTGACTTTGCTGTAGGTTTCCACAACATCATTACAACACGCTCTGTTCACTTTTTGCCCAAGGAAATAGCCGCCTTTTATCTCTCATGGCAAGGAGAGAAAGGTGGAAATGAAGCCACTATCAGAGTGAGCAAGGGCAATACCATCAGCAACACTACATACAACGTTCTGAACATCATTGATACAGTTTATAAGCTGAAGGATGAAGGTCTCACTCTTGGAGACATTACCGAAGAACAACTACAAGACGTGATAGAGATGGTGATGGTAGTGCCCATTCACTACACGAACAAGATGTTCAATAGGGCACTACTTGCACCAGAATTCAAGATATTTTTTGAATTCGTCCAGAGAATCTTCATGAACCACAATGGTTCTTACGACCAGGTCACTCCTGAAAAGTTCAAGATTCTAGCAGCGGTTGTTCTGAATCTGCCAGTAAACTGGAGCAGAATTCTTTTCGATCTGTTGGCAAAGGAGGCCAAGATGATCACTTTCATAAAAGGAGCAAGCCCTGGAATTGAGGTGAAAAGGAGCAGTTTGAGACACTCAACTAAGATTAGTTACATGCTGGAATCATTCTTCAACCAGCACAAATGGGATTCAGCATTGGAGTTCAACGACAGATTACATTTTCCAAAGGATCAACACCAAATAGAGATTTCCATGGGAATCTCTGCTAATTTGATTGCCAGGGTGACTGACCCCGTTTATGTCAACGCCTTGATGGAGATGGGAAGCTCCAACCCCATTTGGGTTCCACCATCTGCTCCTGTTGAGAAGTCCACTAAATCCAAGGTCACCAAGGACAAACCCGTCAAACGAACTCCTTCCAAGAGGGTAACGAGGAGAGCCAGCTCTGTGGATACAGACGCCTCCACAGCAGCCCAATAGCTGAAGCCCAAGAGAATGAGATTACAAAAGCTCTCTGAACCTGTGGAGGAGGTCCAGGTTGCAGAAGCTGTCATTATTGATCCACCCATTCCTCAACAGGAGGTAGAGGCTGTGGATGAGGAGATATTAGTAGGGGGACCACCAGAGAATGTTATCCCCATCTCCTCCTTGGACCCAAGCCAGGTCAAGGATTTTTCTCCTGCTCGCACTGCTAGCCCATCTTCTACTGAACCTTTGGAGCAGATTGATGAGGATGAAGAAGGAGAAAAGGAATCCACCGATGAGGATGTGGAGAAGAAAAAGGCAGAAACTGTAGTGAAGATGCTAGAAACTGAAGCAGATCACGCCATACTCAAGACATTTCCTGGTATCCAGCTTACTCCTGAGAGTTATGAAGCAGCCAGACGCCTCAAATTCCTTCTGCTCATCAAGGATAAAGAATTCTATGTCCTTGATGCCCTACTTCGAACCAGATCAATTGATACCCTCAAGGCAGAAGAAGCCACTTTGCTCAACATCTTTATTGCCTCCTCCATTGCTGAGTTGAGGGACACTTATCGCCCTAATATCCTAGCCATGGCAAAGTATGAAGCCAAAGAACTCCAGATCGATCTCAGATCAATATATGAAAAGGCGGAGATGCTGGAGTTCTATGACAACATTGATGAGGAAGTGGTTGAAGAGGTTGAAGAAGTTGAAGAAGTTGAAAGAATTGAAGAAGGACCTTCAGAAGCTCACCAACCGGGTGCAGCAACACAAGAGCCAAAACCAAATCAGCATATGGCTGATGCTGCAGAACAGATCGTGGAACCCACTGCACAGGCTGAGGGGGAACCAGCCAAGACAAGCAAGATCAAAATTGAAGTGGTGGATTATCCACGAGAGGAAACTGAGCCAGCTGGACAGAGGGTGGGTGTTAAACTCACAGATGATATATATACCCCTGCTGTCGCAGCAACGATGGAAGAATTTGTAGAGTCAACCAACTTAGAGGATATATTGATGTCTCAACATCAATCCCTGTCCAATGAACAAGTAAAGGACTTAATCTCAAATAAGGTTGACAAATACATGTATGGGACGTTCTCCACTGTACAAAACCAGGCCACTCAAATTCTCACTGAATTTAACAATCATCTGAAGTCCCACGTTGACCAAGTGGACACAGACTTGAGAAGAGTGTGCCGATTGAAAATTGAAGAGTTGAGCAAGAAGATGGACGATGATTGATCTGCTGCAGAGCAGAGGAAGGAACAGATCGATCAGACACTGATGACTATGGAACTAAAAGTCCAAGAAATGTATAAAATAGTCACAGAGTTCGCGAAGAAAGAAAAGGACATGGTTCATACCATTGTCAAAGAGCAGACATATAGGATTGCTGGTGACGTGATCAAAGAAGCCAATGCAGAAACGAGATCACTATTCAGAAAGTTTGAAAATGAAGGGAAAACTTTTGTGGAAAGGAAGCTGAGCGAACTGCGCTATCCTACAAAGACCTTGATTGATTTATATTTTGACGAGATTGGGATCATCAAGGAAGATCAAGAGAACTATAAAGCTGATCTGCTCAAAGCTAAATCATCATTGGAGAAGAAAATCGATGACTCCAACTTGAACATCAATTCATTGCTTACGCACAAGATAGACTTCGAGAAACAGATGAAGGACATGAAGGAGGAGATCACCTCCCTTAGGGCACTCATCAACATGTGTATTGATGATGTCGAAAAGGGGGAAGGATCCAGGAAGGGAAAGGAGAAAGGAGATAGTGGTTAAAAAGGGAAAAGGGCAATCTAGTGCCACGGATGAAAAGATAGAGGCTCAACCAGAGCAGCAAATTGCACTAGAGCAGCAAATTGCACCAGATCGACCTAGCCCACCATCTGCTCTACCTCAGAAGACATCTAAATCCACATCAAGCAGATCTAGCCACTCCCAACCATTGAAGAGGAAGAAAAGATCTGGATCTGGTTGGTTTTCATCTGCTCCTATCAAGACAATGAAGACAAAAGAAGGAGAGACCAACTGGGTACCAGATAACTTGAGGAATGGATGGGAGGGACTCAAATATGGCTTCATTATGTGTCGCTATTTCATCAGAGAACCTGCATACTGCGAGGGGACACCCAATAAAGCATTCAACTTATACCTTGATATGAATGATGCCAGAGACCTTGTGGAGGCTATTCGAGCAGCAGCAGCAGAAGCCAAGGTTACTATCACTGCCCCGGAGAGGGAATTCAGAGAATGTCCTGAAATACCTGGTACTAAGCTCCCGGACAAGA
Organism: Leonotis leonurus; assembly: GCA_026898415.1. Lineage (NCBI taxonomy): Eukaryota > Viridiplantae > Streptophyta > Magnoliopsida > Lamiales > Lamiaceae > Leonotis > Leonotis leonurus. The sequence goes on along the minus strand of JAPKLX010000347.1, from coordinate 123,720 downwards.
CATATTTGCTCAACTTCATAAACCAGCTTGCTGAGAACAGAGGATATAAGATAGATGCTGAGGATCCGGACTACATAAGAGTCAGGGAAGGAGTGTATGAGAGTGTGCAGCTTATATCTGACGAGGCAAGGGCCAAAATGAAGAAGCAACAGGAAAAGAGGAGGAAGAGCAGATAGTTACTCACTTTCATATCTTTTACTATCTGTAATTCCTATTTTTGATGATCTGTAAACTTAATTTGCCCTTATCTATGAAGATCATTCTAGTTTCTGATGACAACTTCTTATTGTCAAGAACATATACAAACTGCTAATCAATCGTTATAACCTAATAACGAAAACTAATCAATCTGGCCATCAAACCAGATCACTCTTAATAAGTTATTAGGATGTTATTGTAAAGTGTGGTTTCGACATCATCAAAAAGGGGGAAATTGTTGGGAACCCTAAAGTATTTTAGTTTTGATGATGATCTCTCGAAACACACTTAGTCCTTTTAGAGTTAAACTGTTCTACCTGTTAACAACAGATCACTACATATAAAGTGAATTCTGATAGAGAACAAATTAGGAGATGACTTAGCATGTAAAGGAATCATTCCTATAGAAGTCATTTCCATAATAGCATAGGATGAAGGCCTAGACTTTTCGCCAAGAAGAAATCGATCTGCTGTGACAGACAGCAACCAGATCACCGACCAGATCGATGATCACAGCGTATCACCAGATCGATAGAGTCATCAAACCACTAGATGACATCATCCTACACATCATATCATCTTGCCACGTCAATATTGAAGCCCATCCAATAGGGTTTGGGAAGAGAATCCACGATTGACACAAGGAAGGAAAGTAACCGTTAGCAATCTGCTTTCCATACTTAGAAGATTGAGTCAACGCTTCTACAAGGCAAGAACAGATATGATGGATATTATTGATTGGAAATCTACAATCAAACTCACGCCAATCAACAATGGCTAGAATTCTAAATTCAATGCCTATATATTTGAAGTTCAAGATCTGGAAAAATACACGTGCGCTACATCGACAATCTACTCTCAAGCAAATCTCTAAACCAGACTAAGAGTTTCAAACAACCAACCTCGATTCAAGTCAGTCTTATCGAGAGGAAGGAGATCACCCTGCTAGCTAGTAGTTTTCTAGTGGTAACGTAGAGGTAATCTGTTCTAAAGGGACACGACCCTTACTTCGTGCATAAGTATCATTCTAGCTTTGACTGGTACCTGTGACTTGTTCTCCACGAGTATAAAGAAGAAGAGTATCCTAGTAGTGGATAATCTGGTCTAGTTTTGACCAGATCGTGGACGTAGTGATTTCCCGAACCACGTTAAACAACTGTGTTATTTATATTTTTGCATATTTACTTTCAGTTGTTTATTATTCTATCATTCTGCACTATCATATAATCTACTTCTCAATCAATCTGCTTAACGATCTGATTAACTCTTAAGGTTTTCTAAACAAGAGCATTAACTAAATCCACCATTTTTCCGCACACACAATACTTAGAAAACAATAAGATTACTCTTATTATTGTCTAAGAGTTTACACTAGAGAGCAACCTGCTTGGACTGATCTGGTATCGATCTGCTGATCAATCTGGTTAGTCATCTGCCGAATAATTTCTTATTTAAGAATAGCTTGAACTCTCTAATAAATAACCAAGTTAACTGAAAAGTTTGTATTTGGTGTATTCCCCCCCCCCCATACACCAAACCTTGCTCTTTCGGGACCAACACACCTTATCGATATAGTTCTTTTGTGATAATCCAAAAACACCCCGAGATTGGTCCGGTGTATCCGGATTCCTAATATGAAAGAGGCTTCACTGAGATCTTTCATCTCAAAATGATCTGACAGGAATCTCTTAGTGTCATGCAATAAGCCTATATCATTAGAGGCAAGCAAGATGTCGTCCACATAAAGGACCAAGAACACAAACTTACTCCCACTAAACTTGTGATACCCACAATCATCAACTATATTTATCTCAAGACCGAACGAGATATTGACCTCATGAAATTTGTGGTACCATTGACGAGAAGCTTGTTTGAGCCCGTAGATGGATTTCCTTAGTTTTCAAACCATATTCTTTGAGTCTCTTAATTTAGAGTTTTCCGGTTGCACCATATATATCATTTCCTCAATGTTTCCATTGAGAAACACAGTCTTAACACCTGTCTGATGTAACTCGAGGTCAAAATGATCAACAAGTGTCATGATTATCCTGAAGGAGTCTTTCGATAGAAGTGGAGAGAAAGTCACTGAATAATCAATGCATTCCTTCTGAGTATAGCCTTTAGCTACACGTCGTGCCTTATACCTCTCCACATTACCATTTGCATCCCTTTTGGTCATAAAAATCCATTTACAACCAATTGGTTTTGTACCTTCTGGAAATGGGACAAGTTCCTAAACCTTATTGTCTTGCATAGACTTATACTCCTCATTCATGACATCAATCCACTTTTGGAAATTTTCATCCTGCATGGCGTGACGGAAACTGATAGGATCATTTTCCATCAATCCATTATTTTCCTCAACTTCCTGAAGGTAAACTTCATAATCTTCAAGAATAACAGTCCTTCTTTCTCTAGTGGATCTCCTTAATTGCATTAGTTCTTGAGGTTGCTCTTGAGGTTGTTGAGTTTGTTCATTCTCAATGGGGATATCTTGAATGTTATCATGTTGAGATTCTGGATCTGCTTCTCGAGTAATGACATGTATAGAAGCCTGAGCACTTCCAGAAGCAATAGTAGGAATCAAGTTTGAATCCGCCTCAAAAGTGATATCCCTAATCTTATTTCTCCCCCAAAACTCAATTTCCTCAAAGAAAGTAGCAGTTCTCGTCTCAAATATATTTATAGTAGTGGGATCGTAAAACTTATAGCCCCTAAAATGCTTAAAGTAACCAATGAAACAACTGCTATTTGTTTTGTGGTCCAATTTCTTTTCATGAGGCCTATAAGGCCTTGTCTTAGCTGAACATCCCAAATATGGAGGTGCTTGAGACTGGGCTTTTGACTTGTCCAAAGCTAATAAGGTGTTATTTTATTTAGTGCTTCTCAGCTAGAGACTCAGGTAAGGTAGAATGAGCAAGCATACTCATTACCATATCCTTAAGAGTTATATTTCATCTTTCAGACACCCCATTCATGTTGGGCGAAACAAACATGGTGTACTGTGAGACGATACCGCATTCCTCTAGGAATTTAGCAAACGGTCTTAGACGTTGTTCACCTAAGACGTCATATCTACCGTAGCATTCACCACCACGATCAGATCTAACAGTGTTAATCCTTATGTTGAGTTGATTCTCAACCTTAGCTTTAAAATCTTTGAACACGTCTGAAGACTGACTTTTTCTCATGAATGGGATATATGTAGCCATAACGGGAATAATCGTCTATAAAGGAAATGAAATACAATTGATCATTCCAAGATGCCGAAGGGAAAGGTGTACGTATATCAGTATGTATCAATTCCAAGACTTTTGAAGATCTATTGGCACATAATCTCTTAGTTTTGGTCTGTTTTCCCTTGATACAATTAACACAAATATCAAAGTAAGTGAAATCAAGGGAATATAAAATGTCAATTGACACAACATGCTCAACTCTATTTATACAGATGTGACCTAGGCGTCTGTGTTAGGGCTACCTCAAAGCATGATTTATGCTTAGATGATGTATCAGACTTATTTTCAGTTTCATTTAATGAGAATAAATGTTTCTATCATTGGTTTGTTATTTATTATCTTTATATATTGAATTACAAACAAGTCCATTTACTGCAATTGTAGACTGTGTGGTGCATCGATGATCACAGAAGGTAACACAGTTGGAACCTTTGTAGTATAAAGCTCACAGCCTAGACAGACTTGACCAGTCTAGTCGGTAAAGGTTGCGGTATCATTTGATGCGAGAGCTAACCTTAGCCCGCAGAATGATATCGGTATGTATAAGCTGATACACATGCTTTGCGTATACATATTGAGAGGTTTCACAATGAGATAAGTTATGCGTGTTGTTGCAAGGTCTTGGAAATTAATTATTTCTTAATCAATGTCGATGACATTAGTATATGCGGCTGATTAGACGCTGCTTTGATTCATCTTCGCTTGCGGGTTTTTTGTAACCCTATATAGTGATGTCTTGGGTAGTAGTGATTGTCTTAGCTAGAAGTGCTCGATTGTCACACACAGAATCACATCTCGATAACACGAGTTGATTAAATCCGTGTGAGGCGTTCAGAAAGGTTTATTGCATAAGAAACCCGACCGGTTAGAATTTATTCCATATGTACTAATTAAGATTTGAACTGATCCCTCGCGAATAAATATATTAATTAATTATGAGTTGTCAGCAAACTAATTAATTAATGATTTAATAAATCTTAAACGTGGGAAATAATTAATGACAAAAAGGTTATATGCGTAATTTGGATGGATTAAGATGAGTTCAATATTTATCCTATAGTGGAGTCGATACATATTTATAATGAAATTACACTTTATTGTATTTCCATTAAGTAATTAAATAGAAGTTAAATTAACTTAATACATCAATTAATTTAAGTCTAAGTTTGACCAAATAATTAATTAAATTTAATTGGGCCAACATGACTTAGGAAATTAATTTAATTAAGTTATGGATTTGACTAAGTCAAATTAATTTTGAATTACTCAAAAGTCAAATTTGAATACTAGATGGAATTGTAGAGATATAAAAGTGGGAATTAATTCTATTATTTGAGATCTTATCCATTCACCTTAGAAATCCTAGCCTAGCCAAAACTATCTATAAAAGGAGTACATGAGATGGCCGAAAATTACTTCCTCCCCTACCTATTATTTTCGGCCAAAGAGAGATAAAATCTCTCTTGAATTTTCAAAAATTTAAGAGTATTCAAACGCTCTAATTTTTATTTTTTTCTCTCTTAAATACTTGATAGATTATTTCCCACACGATATTCAAGTAGTAGATCGATAATAGGTTGGAAGTTTCCATGGTTAGATTCAAGGATATCGGTACGTATAAGCTGATACACATGCTTTGTGTATACATATTGAGAGGTTTCACAGTGAGATAAGTTCTATGAGTTGTTGCTTAGAGTGAGGTTTCGGAAATTAATTATTTCTTAATCTATGTGTCGATGACATTAGTATATGCGGCCGATTAGACGCTGCTTTGACTTAGTTAGAAATGTTCGATTGTCAGTCTCACAGAATCGCGTCTCGGTAACACGAGTTGATTAAATCCGCGTGAGGCGTTCAGAAAAGTTTATTGCATAAGAAACCTGGTCGGTTGAAATTTATTCCGTATGTAACAATTAAGGTCTAACCGGATCACTCGCGAATAAATATATTTTTTAAATTATGAGTTGTCAACGAACTCGTTTAATTAATGGATTTAATAAATTTTAAACACGTGGAATAATTAATGACAAATGGAATTTCACTTTATGACATTTCCATAGAGTAATTAATATGAAGTTAAATTAACTTAATATATTAATTAATTTAAGTTTAAGTTTGACCAATTAATTAATTAAATTTAATTGGGCCAATGACTTAGAAATTAATTTAATTAAGTTATGGATTTGACTAAGTCAAATTAATTTTGAATTATTCAAAATTCAAATTTGAATAATAGATGGAATTGTAAAGAGATAAAAGTGGGAATTGATTATATTATTTAGGTTCTCATCCATTCACCTTAGAAACCCTAACCTAACCAAAAATATCTATAAAATGAGTACACGACATGACCAAAAATTACTTTCTCCCCTACTTATTATTTTTGGCCAAAGAGAGATAAAATATCTCTTGAATTTTCGAAAATTTAAGAGTATTCAAACGCTCTAATTTTCGTTCTTGTTCTCATAAATACTTGATAAATTATTTCCCACACAATATTCAAGTAGTAGATCGGGAATAGGTTAGAAGTTTCTAAGGAAGGATCGAAGGAGATAAAGAGTATATTATATCGGTGTGGATTGCGGTTCGTTGCTAACGAATCAGTTCGTTTCTCCGCAAGCGAAGGACCAGCAAATGAGAAGATGCTTATTTAATTCCACAATTATATTCTCCTACGTGGTATTAAGTGCTAAGAATTAATTATTTATGCGGGTTCTGTTAGTTGGTATTAGAGTCAGTCACAATATTTTAATTGATATTAGGATGCTAGATTTAATTCTTTATATGATTTGCCTGTGATCGTAATTGATATTAGGATGCTAGATTTGAATTCAAGCATGATATCTATTTACTTAACTTATTTGATTTAATACCTATATTTTTTGTTCGATTCGTTCTTTCGTGCTCGTTTTGAGGCTTAAATGTAATCACACGGGAATTGACCGTGTTAGATTAAGATTTATTTTTCCATGTATTGAATTTTTATTATGTAATTGAGTGGGAGACGAAGAACGATGCAGAGAACAAAGGCCGGAATCGGGCCACGACATCGTGCCGTGGGCCCCCCGTCAGCGCGCACGGCGCGGCACGGCCCCTAGGCGGGAGCTATTACAGCATGCTCATAGTGAAGATAACGAGTATCTAAGAGAGCT
>JAPKLX010000347.1:51128-82131 GCA_026898415.1 Leonotis leonurus | reverse complement strand
TGACTATAATGTCATTATTATCTGATATTCGCCTTGAGGGTACGAATGCGGTACCAGTGCCCATGCGCTGGCGCGCACGCGCGAGGAGCAGCTGGAGGTAGCGATGCCTGGCCGCGGCACAGCGCCAAGCGTGACACGGGGCAGACACGCGAGAGACCCAGCACGCGCGGGGCCGCGGCCAGTGATCAATGACGCGCTTCAGCGCGAGCACTAGCTCTCAACTACGAATGAGCTTTGCCTGGGGCTCACCCATCGCGATTTCAATGTTTGTTTTGAATTTTTTGGGCTTTTATCCTTATTTAGGGTAATTGGTTGTAATTATTTGCCTTATAATGTGCTTTATTATTTTAATTTGGCTTTTATTTGCTATAATTGTGGAGATCTTATCTGTTTTGATATGCTATATTTTATGGGGATCTTATCTGTTTTAGATATGTCATAATATTTGATTATCCATGTTAAAATCATTTTTCAAAAATAAAATAAAATAACTAAGCGATAATTGTGATTGTATTTTATTAATTTAATTTGCTAAGATCACATATGGTCTTCATAAGACGGTCTTTTCGTGAATTACTATATTTTGATTCCAAGCGGGATCACATTTTACCAGTTCACGTGATAAGATTTCTCGAAGATGGCTGTAAGATATTGATTGGTGGTGATATGATCCCTTCGCTTTGTTCTTTAGTGTCAAGGCTCATGGTATTGACTTCGGTATGATTTAGCAGTTATAGCCGCACATCGTGGCCTCTGACTGTTGAGTTATATGGCCAGTAAAATCGTTATAAAATTGATTGTGTAATCGATCACACTGCGTGGCTTGCATGATTTATTTTAAATAGTATGTTCAAAAGCTTGTTTTCTTTAAAGGTGTTGATTATCTTTGTTTAAGCATGTTATTTATGATAATTTATTTGATTTATTCTCAGTTTTTGTTAAGCATGACTTTCAATCCACTTGCCTCGATTCTTGAAAAAAATCACATTGAGACGGATAATTATATTCACTGGAAGAGGAATTTGAAAAATGCCCTCACTATTGACGACATTAAGTATGTCCTTGACGATCCATGTCCGCCAGTTCCTTCTGATAACGCATATGCTAATGCGAGGGCTAAATATGATATGTGAATTCGTGCTAACAATATGACGAGGTGTTGCATTATGGTCTCCATAAATAACGTCTTGCAGGATTAGCATGAAAACATTAAGATATTTATTGATCATGTTTAGCCTGCATGAGATGTTCGGTACACAGAGCATGATGGCCAAGCAAGTGGCCATTCACAATGTGATGAATGTCTCTATGGCAGATGGTTCACCAATTTGGGACCATGTCATGAAGATGATAGACTATTTGAGTGAGATCGAGACTCTAGGTGATCAAATTGAGAAAGAGTCTTATGTTGATATCATTCTTTAAAGCTTACCGTTGAGCTTTGAGTCATTCCTGGTCAACTACATTATGAAAAAAATTGATTATACGTTGATGGAATTACTGGTTGAGCTGCAAACGGTAGAAGCTGTGATTAAATCCTAACCCAAAACTGCGTTAGTAGCAGCGGCTGCTCCAACTTCTTCTAGCAACCCTAAGAAGGGTAAGGGCATGTTAGGAACCTTTTTGTTGATACCAATACCATTAGCTTGATTTTGATGATGTTTGCGAAACCATTACAATTTTGGTCTTGATGATGCTTGCGAAACCATTGTTGTGTTAAAATATTTGATTCATTCTATATTAATATTCTGTGATGTGTGATGCCTAAGATTTTAGTTATTAAATAGTATAGTTAGATTCTACAGAAGATTAAATGTAAAAGGACCATATCGAAAAGACAGATCATATCCATAGTTAATCTTTTGTGTTCATAATATCAGATCAACTAACATGTAACGACAAGTTAATAACCTAGAATATAGAGCTAGATCTTATTTTACTCTTGTACTAGATCGCATGATCAATCTGTAAGAACAGAGCGTGAGTCACAATCTATGTTATAAGATCATGTTCATAGAAAAAGACTAAGTCAATATGTAAAGACATAATGTAAGTAACAATCTGTCTATAGGACTTAATCTGAAGCATGAGAAGTTGATCTACATCATAAAAGAGATCAACATAAGCTTGTAAGTTTGAGTTTACATACAGATTACATTGTAAAGGAACAGAACGTGAGTCACGTTCTGGTCCTATGAGAATATGTACTAGACTTAGAATAACTCAGATGCTAAACTGTAAAGAAGCATAACTAAGCTACATTCTACATCTATAGAGCATCATTCATCAGGAAAGGTTTTCATGACACAAAAACGTAAGAAACGTTATGTGTATCTATCAAGAAGTTAAAGAAGAACATCAATCTGTATCCGACAGATTGATCATCAGAGGTAAGTAGAGACAACTCAAGATAACAAGGAGGTTCAGTATTATGAAAAAACACAACACGAGCCACTCTAAACAGATTGGAGAAAGCTACAGATTTACCTAAATTGATCAAAAGCAAAAATGTCCATGCCACGTCAGATGCCACGTAAGACACACTCCAATGGATAGATTTACATTCAACAAGCTATGATCAACATGGCTATTAATTCTAGCTGTAAAAGCTGCACCACATCAACGACTATAATTAATTACAGACTTATAAATACACCACGCCTTCCCAAGCTCAGTGTGAAAAATGTGAGTAAGAAAAGAAGTGAAGAAAATAAAGAGAAAAAGGATTGGTAAGAAAACTCACTGCCCTAAATAGTTGAATCACGAGAGTGATTCAAAATGAGAGGAAGGTGAGTGGGTAAGGTAGTCGGTGCAGAGATTCCCAAAAAATAAGTCATTAAAGCTACAAGTTTCCTGAACCACGTTAAAATAATGTTTATTCTTTACCTTCTGCATTGCATTTAATGATTCTTTATTCACTTCACCAGTGAGCATATCACCTTATGCGAGCTGTGCATTTGAATCAACCACTTAAAGAACACTCGACTAAATATCAAAAATGTTTTCTAAGTGTAGAGTAGAATAAATTATCACAGCTTCCGCACACACACAATTTGTGTAAGAACTGATGCTCTGGTGAATCTTATAAGTCCATATGCTATTATGTCTCCCAAACAGACTGCTCACGATTTGTGTCGAGACTCATACTGAGACAAATTCCCTTTCTCTAATTCAGAAGAAGGAATCTATAATCTTACGCAGCTATCTGTCCAGTACAAAAGCTGTCTCGACCAACATCTTCAAAGCAGAACACGCACAAAATTTGTAGTGTGGTGTATTCCCCCCATACACCACATCTGCTCTAACCGGGACCCCAACAATTGGTATCAGAGTAGCGGTTCTACCAACCACTGCATCTGTATATACAGGATTCTCCCTATCACGTGGTCATTAGAATAGATCCTCACTTAGAATTTTTTTTTATCGTTTACTGCATTTTGTTGCATATTGCTTCTCCCCCCTTCAAGTCTTGCAGAATCTCTCTTTCTTCCAACACCATATTGAGCTGTGTCAACAATAGATAAATGTGCCTTACAACTCATTAGGAGCCAGCAAGGGACACCGATCAAGAAGGACTAGACACAGGTCAAGATGGGCAAACACAGATTATGGAAGGAGCAGATGACCAGCTTGAATGATCAGCAGTTTGAAGTACTAGAGTGGACCAAATTTCAACCACTTCATTGAAGAACATCATGATTTTAAGCGATCATATCCACCAGAACATCGGCTCAATGACCAGTAGACTCATAAAAAGTGGAGAGCACCACAAGAGCCTTCTCCCTCGAAGAAGGAGAAAGAAGCTCTTGCAATGTGGATCTCTCCATCGAACAACTCGCGGCTTCATCCCCCGGTGAAGTTGAAATGATTAGTTCTCTCAATCCACGTCAGCCAAGTATTACTACGCAGGCTGGAGTGAGAGAAATCATTTTCGAGCAATAAGGGAAGCAGTCCCCTATAGTTGCAGCAGATGACGAGCTATCTACTACAATAAGGTACTTATCAGCTCGGGTATAGATTGTATAAAGAGAAGCTGGAGCCTACGTGCAGAAAGGTGATCAAATCAGGTCGATAAGGACCACACCACATCACTTTTCAAGTTGGATATGGAATGACGTGCAGGGCATTCAAGGACTTCCAGCAGATTCAACCAGAACCGCAAAAATAGTTGCTTCTATAGGTTGGATTTGAGGGAACATATTGCAGATTTCTCCCTAAGAAGGATTACTGGGACCATCTGCATTACCAGATAAGGATGCACAAGTACCTCTCCAACATAGATCAGTGCCCAGATCTTTAAAAGGGGTACACTAGCAAGAAACAACTTGCTCCTCCTAGAAGATAGAGGCCTATACAGCCAAATGAGGAAACACAAATTTAAAAAGGAAGCAGATCGATGAATATCTCAACAACTGCTATAGATCCTAAGGTGGAATGCGTTAAGCAAGCTGCTCTCTCTCAAACAACAGTTCAACATTTAAAAATTCTTTATCAATATATAACAGATTAAGGGGGAACCTGTTGTAACTTGTATTAGCTAGATGTTTTTACTATGTTAAATTTCCTTAAATTCCTATCTGTATGGATCTTTATTGAAATAAAGTATTATGTTTTTCATAAAAAGTTAAATTATTGGTAAAGTTTCACATATTTGTATTTATCTTCTCTGTCCATCATCTATACCTAACTTTAACAGCACAAAGTAAACAAAAGTTGAGGACGCTTAACTTAGATTACTAGTGTATGTAACTTTATCAGAAAGAGACAAAAGAAGAAAAGTATTCCTCAAACAGATCGAGTCTACCCATCAAATCATTTTTCTTAAATTCTTCTCATCAGAAGGAGTGATCTTGTAGAAAAGGGAAAAGACTAAGTGAAATAGAAGCTAGTAGATCATCACTTCATCCCAGATCATGCTCAAGAAGGAGTTACATCAACAAGGGTGAAAGATTAATCAAGATCAGAAGACATTGAACGCTATTCGACGTAACCTTAACCGAAAGCCTTTCAAGAAATCACAGAAGCCAATGAAAGGATGATCAAATGCAGTAGAGTCACAAGTAAGAGTAAATCACCTTCCAGATCAAAGTTTAATCCTTTCAAGAAATCACAGAAGCCAATGAAAGCAAACAAACTGCAAAAGAAGAATGCTCATTCAAGGGGGAACATAACCTATACAATCTGTTACAAAGTCCATAGAATCCGAGCACATAGCTCCGCTAATTGCAAAAGAGGAACCAATATGCTTTAAGAAGCATGTGAGCTATGTAAACTTTTAAGTTCATTTAATGTCGCTTCCATTCACTGATTTGGCTTCTTTATTCACATCAAGCCTAAGCAGATTCTGCTGTGAACCTTTTTGATGACCTTTTTGATAATGCCAAAAAGGGGGAAGATCCATGGAAAGATCACGAAGATTCAACCATCAATGGAAAGATCATGAAGATTCAACCACAATTGGTATATGATCAATCCCAATTGGTATCAAATCACCCACCCTATCTCAGAAAGGGAAACAAAAGTAGAACGAGAAGCTGAACTCCAGCTAAAGCTCTGTCCAGATCATAGGTATTTGACGAGCCCATTTTTCGTGCTCTTTTTGCTTCTTGTTTAGGCCTAGATCGAGTTATTTTCCCTTTATTTATGTCATGTTTTGTGTCTGGGAGGACACGAGTCTAGGGCTGGCAGGATGCAGGTCAAGTTGCAGGTCATCTCGAGAAAGAGGTAAGGTTATGTGCGGAGCAGCTTGGGTAATCTGAAGATCAAGAAAAGGTACTGCTCGAGATCACGTTGTAACCGTTGGCGGTAAGAGGAGTACATTGACCAAGAAAAGGGGACAGACTAAGCAGTCGGGAGTGCAAAAGACAATGGGCAAGACGCGGGGATGCACGACAAATTTCCTTCCTTCCGCGGAAAAGGAAACATATCTCCCTTTCCTTCTACCAACAATTTGGGGAGGTTTGAGAATATTTCCTTCTACGTGGAAGATCTTATCGGGAAGGAATGTTTGCCGGAACCCTAGCCACCACCACCACCACGAAAGCCCAAACCCATGGAGATGCTATAAAAACCACCCCATGCTATGAATTAGAGGCACATGCATATGAAGGGGAGGGACGACCCCCGACTGTCTTAGACTAGTTCTTTTATTTTCAATGAGTTTTGGGAAGGAAGAAACAAGTCCTACGGGCAAACACTTATTTTAAATTATGTTGTATGCCTTCGGCCTTGCCAAGGGTTGGTCCTGCCAAGAGGATCTTTTGGTAACAACTCTATTTCCGTATTTCAATATAAGTATGCTTTTGTTTATGTCATCCTTGTTATTTCAATATAAACTTGGCTTGGGAAATATTAATTGAGTCCAAACTTATAACGTCTTGAGAGGTCTAACTATGCATATAGTTGTATTGATGTGTTCCTAAAGTGTTGGATCTGAATCCTATACAACTTGATCAAGTCCTCGGTGTTGTCTGGCCAGTAGCAGTCTTGGGCAAGATCAAGTTACAACTTTGAGCTGCTGGAAACTCCAATTTAGTGACTTCTTGCTTGCCAGCCAGAGAGATCAACACGGTGATGGAGATGGGGACGCCATGGGACGGACGTCTGAGATGGTGTGCTCATGATTGTTGTGTTCCCCGCAAATGCCTATTATGGTATGCTGGAGTAAGCTTGGTCCAGGAGCAATCTTGGGCAAGGGGGATAAAGAGATGAGTAACCCTTACCTTCTGGGCTGAAAATGTATGCTGGGCGAGGCTTCGGTGGCTATGTGATGATTAAAAAGGAGGCTACCTGAGTGATACGCTTGAGTGGTAGGAGTAAAACCCCATTCTTACGCTCGCCTTTAACCAATGTCATTAGTACAACTAACAACTTTGCACCGATGATCAAGACATAAGTCAAGACTCAAGGATTCTAACCCAAGTCAAGTTACTTTCTCATTTTACTCTCTTAGTGCTTTCTTTTTAGTTATTTAATTTTACAACATTTACTTTCTTCTTGATTACACTTCTTGTCCAAGGTAAGACCCGATTCAAACCCCAAAATTGTGACATCAAGAGAGGAATCCTCCAACTCCTTGTGGGATCGACCCTGTACTTGCCACTAGCGGAACCTAGTGAAGAGTGTAGGTTATAAATTTATCTTGACCAGAGTGATAACGACTGAGCTCCGTCAGTATGTCTTCTATGGTTTACTACACAATGGTTTTAGTAAAATGGTTTCGGCATCATAAAAAATGGAGAAATTGTTAGGAACATTTTGATTATATCAATACCATTAGCTTGGTTTTGATGATGAGGACCATATCGATAAAAGACAGATCATGTCCATATGTAATCTTCTGTGTTCATAATATCAGATCAGCTAACATGTAAAGATAGGTTAATAACATAGTCTATAGAGCTAGATCTTATTTTTTACTCTTGTACTAGATCACATGATCAATCTGTAAGAATAGATCGTGAGTCACGATCTGTGTTATAAGATCATGTTCTTAGAAAAAGACTAAGTCAAAATGTAAAGACAAAATATAAGTAACAACCTGTCTATAAGACTTAAGTAATATTTTGAACTGACTTAGAGCATCACTAACAGAAGCATGAATGAAATGATATATTTTCTACACAGAACGTAGTGATGGACATGGCTCACTATTTAGAAGATAAGGCCAATCAACAGAAGATCAGAGGACGAAAGCATGAGAAATTGATCTACATTAATAAAGAGATCAACATAAACTTATAAGTCTGAGTTTACATACAGATCACATTGTAAAGGAGCAAAATGTGAGTCACGTTCTGGTCCTATCAGAATCTGTACTAGACTTAGAATAACTCAGATTCTAAACTGTAAAGAAGCAGAACTAAGCTACATTATGCTTATATAGAGCATCAGTCATCAAGAAAGGCTTTCATGACACAGAAACGTAAGAAACGTTTTGTGTATCTATCAAGAAGTTGAAGAAGAACATCAATCTGTATCCGACATATTGATCATCAGAGGTAAGTAGAGATAGCTCAAGATAATGAGGAGGTTTAGTCTTATGAAAAAACACAACACGAGCCACTCTACACAGATTGAAGAAAGCTAGTTCTACCCATCTACGGGAGCCACTGCCCAAGTTTGTTGTGATTCATAGGCCCTCTTGTGATCCAGAACGTTTAAAGATATGAAACTTTCCATCTTGTTGGGCGACGCTATGAGAGTGACGGCCGTTGCAATGGGAGATGTAGAGTTGCAGTTTGCTTCTACTGTTCTAGGTTTACATGATATTTTATTAGTACCCAATTTTAAAAAGAACCTTGTTTCAGTTTCTAAACTTGTTTTGGATGGATATTTTATTTCTTTTGATGACTCTGTTATTATCAAGAAAAGAGACTCGTTTATCTGTTCTGGTACTTTGGTTAAAAATTTGTATACTATCTCTGCAAAACCCAAGCAACGTTTTAACTTCAACTCTTAACTTATCTACTAACTCAGAAGAGAAAAGATTCTTGTCTTTTGTCGAATGATGCATATCTATGGCACTTAAGACATGAACATATTAACCTTAGTAGGATTCAAAAATGTCACGCTTCGATCCCGAGGGACGGCGCACGCGCCAGAGCGTGACTGGGGGGAAAGAAAAGAAGCGGGGAAGAAATGGGGACATGGAACGTGTAATCATGATAGAAGAATTGTCCTTGAAAAATAGACAGTAACTCGTTTATAACTAGGAATAATCTGAATGGGGGAAGAGACAAATAAATCCACTAGTAGATATAGTCAACAATGATGTCATGATCAATGAACAATTGGATGCAAAGAGATGCAATGCAAGACGGAGTTGGAGATTATAGCTCGTTACATGGGAGCGGTAATCCAGAATCCCAAGCGGCCAAATCATTCCAATAGGAGCCGTCAATAAAGGAAGGAGGTTAGTGAGCCTAGCTCGCCAAAAGGAGTCACTCACCCAACTCGCCAAGTATGGTCGGTGCTACACGACAACATCACAAGGGGTCGAAGAGTAGAGCGTCCAAGAGGGGCTGACTGCTTCTAAGGTTTCCTATGAACATGAATGCATGCAATTGACAATAGTAATTCTCGTGAAGGAACAATAGATCATTTATTGTCACGAAACCAATAACATGAAGAATCAGAAACTGGAAAAGAACATGAGCTTGGCAGCATAATACATAACATGACAGTTTGCAACAACCCTTGCCTTAGCCTCGCACGACACCACCAACCGCTCAATCTGCAAAATAATTTGAAAACATTTTGCAGGGCTGAGTACTAATGTACCCCGTGGTTTATGCCATTTAAAATCCTTTTGTGAAATCATTTTCTGAAAAGGAATATCCATGCTTCAACAGTATCATATAGAAAGTTTTAAAACGGAAATGTCATTCTATGCATACCAAAATCGTTGAGATCTCATTTTTCTTGGCTCAATATTGGCATTAGATACCTTTCTATGAACATATGGGGACAACCCATAGAGGTCCATCATTTATGTCCTTCATCAGTAAGGAACTTTTACCCAAACTGACTTCACTCGAGAATATATGGGGACAACCCACATAAACCCACATGTACACTAACCATGTGCCAGTGCACTAACATAGCACATGATCCGATCGTCATGCTTGAGGGATCACTTATCCAATAAGGAGCAAAATATTTTAACATGGACATCCATTTTGATTTTCATAAATATCAGATCTTAATAACTCAAAAATACATTTGAAAACATATATACATTTGATCGTCATGTTATAAGTGTACTAGACCGGATATCTGCTTTGCCATATGCATGGTAGCACGATTTCAGTCTAACCCTAGAAAAGACCATTGCAGAGCGGTAAAGAACATACTCAAGTACCTTAAATGGACTAAGGAGTACTATTTGGTTTACCAGACTGATTCATTATGTCCTTTGGGTTACACTAACTCCGACTTTCAGACGGATCGGGACTCAAGGAAATCTACCTCATTGTATGTGTTTACGTTGGGAGGCAGAGCCGTGACATGGAGGAGTGTGAAGTAGAAATGCATCACGGACTCCACCATGGAAGCTGAATATGTGGCCGCATCTGAGGCCGCAAAGGAAGCAGTTTGGCTCAAAAGCTTCTTGAGGGACCTGAATGTGATTCCGAGTATGCCGACGAGTATCACGATTTATTGTGATAACTCTGGTGCAGTGGCAAAATCAAAGGAACTACAAGCCAACAAGGCAAATAAACACATTGAAAGGAAATATTACATCATCCGTGATACAATCAAAAGAGGCGACATACTGGTGACAAAGATTGCGTCGGAGGAGAACCTGACAGATCCTTTCACTAAAAGCCTGAACGGGAAGATATTTGAGAGGCATATAGAGGGATTAGGAGTACGACGTGTTATAGACCTGCTTTAGGTATAAGTTGGAGGGTTATATGTCATACGACACAGATTTGTGTACTCTAAAGCATGTTTGAGTATAAGTGGGAGATTATTAGGGTTTGTATACTTCAAAGCATTCTTTATGCTTAGACGATGTATCAGACTTGTTTTCAGTTTCATTTTATGAGAATAAATGTTCCTATCATTGGTTTGTTATGTATTATCTTTATATATTGAATTGTAAACAAGTCTATTTACTGAAATTGTAGACTGTGTGGTGGATCGATGATCATAGAAGGTAACATAGTCGAATCCTTTGTTGTATAAAGCTCACAGCCTAGACAGACTTGGACAGTCTAGTCGGTAAAGGTTGCAGTATCATTTGATGAGAGAGCTGACCTTGGCCCGCATAATGATATCGGTATGTATAAGTTGATAGACATGCTTTGCGTATACATATTGAGAGGTTTCATAGTGAGATAAGTTCTACGTGTTGTTGCTTAGAATGAGGTCTCGAAAATTAGTTATTTCTTAATCTATGTGTCGATGACATTAGTATATGCGACTGATTAGATATTTCTTTGATTCATCTTCTCTTGCGGATTTTTTGTAACCCTTGATAGTGATGTCTTGGGCAGTAGTGATTACTAAGCTAGAACTACTCGATTGTCAGTCACATAGAACCGCGTCTCGGTAACATGAGTTGATTAAATCCGCGTGAGGCGTTCAGAAAGGTTTGTTGCATAAGAAACCTGGTCGGTTGGAATTTATTCCGTATGTAATAATTAAGGTCTGAATCGGATGACTCGCGAATAAATATATTAATTAATTATGAGTTGTCAGCGAACTCATTTAATTAATGGATTAATAAATGACAAATGGAATTACAATTTATTACATTTCCATAGAGTAATTAATTTGATGTTAAATTAACTTAATATATTAATTAATTTAAGTCTGAGTTTGATCAAATAATTAATTAAATTTAATTGGGCCAAATTGACTTAGAAATTAATTTTATTAAGTTATGGATTTGAATAATAGATGGAATTGTAGAGAGATAAAAGTGAGAATTAATTCTATTATTTGAGATATTATCCATTCATCTTAAAAACCCTAACCTAGCCAATTATCTCTATAAAATGAGTACATGAGATGGCCGAAAATTACTTCCTCCCCTACCTATTATTTTCGGCCAAAGAGAGATAAAATATCTCTTGAATTTTTGAAATTTTAAGAGTATTTAAATGCTCTAGTTTTTGTTCTTATTCTCTTAAATACTTGATAGATTATTGCCCACATGATATTCAAGTAGTAGATCGGGAATAGGTTGGAAGTTTTCAAGGTCGAATTCAAGGAGATCAAGACTAGATTCCATCGGCGTGGATTGTTGTTCGCTGCTAACGAATCAGTTCTTTTTATCCACAATCAAAGGACTAGCAAAGGAGAAGGTATAATTATTTAATTCCGCAAGTATATTATCCTACGTGGTATTGAATGCTAAAAATTAATTATTTATGCGATTAATTAAACATGTAGATCTTACGCATTTATAAGCCCTTCATACGGGTTCATTAGGATCGTCGAAGTGGTGCCAAAAATACTCCCTCAGATTGGCGATTGCCGAACTGGGTTGCCTTTGTTTTCCGCAGCTTCGACGATCATCGATGCCTTGACTTTGGCGATATGACACTCTGGATCACCGAACTTGCTGCACTCGACGAGAAACCTAAAATTCGCGAAACAGTCCAGAATTCACATGCTTAACTGGGAAATTCGAACATACATCAAGCAATAACCATAGAAAACTCATCCCCCACATGAATTAAACAATAACCGCATGATTTTTTGTTGGGAACCTCGGGTAATAGTTTTGATGATGGTTATTGAAACACACACTTAGATTTTGCATAAATGTTTTACCAGCACAGAACGTAGTGAATTCTGTGTATGGAGTTGATCTAGTTCTGTAAAGATGTTAACATCTGTCTATAGGAGATCAACTTAGACTTAAGTTTTATTTCTTAGTTAGTTTACAAATTACAATGTAAAAGAACAGAACGTGAGTCATGTTCTGAACGTGAGTCACGTTCTAGTCCAACCTATATCTGTACTAGACTTAGAATTATGAAATGTTGAAATGTAAAGAACAAAACATGGGTCATGTTCTGTATCTATAGAGCATCATGCTTAGACTAGTTTTGGAGGACTTTCAAGACATAATGAAGGAGACATTTTGTATATGACACTGAACGTAGGAAACGTTCTGTCCAGATACTGTCTAACAATGAAGTATCCAAATCATCGAAGGTGATTGAAAAAATCATGGAATGATCTGTTCGGTGAGATGCTTAAGAACATATGTTCTACCTAAATGGTTCGGCAGTCTCTTAGTACCTGTTGGTCCCGAAAGAGCAAGGTTTGGTGTATGGGGGGGGAATACACCAAATGCAAACTTTTCAGTTTACTTGACTAATTTAATCAGAGAGATGTAAGCTTTCTGGTTTACAGATTGCTCAAAGTGATAGAACAGATTGATTTTCAATCAATTAGATTCTATCCAGATAAATTCTCTCAAGTGAGATATACAAAGCAAAAAGCAAGTGTGAACTTGTTTCCAAACTATGTATTGTGTGCGGAATAATGGTGGACTTAGTCAGTGCTCTTGTTATGAAAATCTTTTGAAGACTTAATCGAGAATTTAAGAAGTTGATTAAGAATGCAGATTTGAATGAGTATGATAGATGCAGAATAAAAACAACTGAATATAAAATGCAGAATTTAAATGGCACAGTTATTTTTACGTGGTTCGGGAAACCCCCTACGTCCACGGTCTAATCCAAACTGGATTAGATATCCACTACTAGGATACTCTTCTTATTTAACCTCGCTGAGAACGAGCCACAAGTTCCAAGTACAAACTGGTTTGAAACTTATGCACGAATAAGGGTCGTGTCCCTTTACAACTTACAGAAAACTACTGTAATCAGAGGCTATCTTCACGTTAATCCACTAGAAAACTACTAGCTAGTAAAGATCTCCTTCTCTCGATAAGACAGACTTGAATCGAGGTGGTTTGGTGTGATTATGATCACGAACAGGTTGAAGCTTAAGTCTGATTTAGAGATAGAGTGCTTGAAAGTGTTTCTGCTGTATAGCGCTTGTGAATATTCTTGTTCTCATCTTCATACTTTAAATCTTCAAATTTATATAGGCTCTGAATTTGAAATTCTAGCCGTTTGTTGATTGGCTTGATTTGATTTGTTAATTGCCAATCAGTCATAACGCTTCTTTCCTTGTAGAGTTGTTGATTGAATCTTCTATGATTGGTAAGCAGATCATCTGTGATTGCTTTCCTTCTTCATGTCAATCAGTGATTCAGTTTCCAAATCTTCAATGGAAAGTCTTTAATGCTTCATTGACAGATTTGGTTCTGCTCTATCTGGTTTGCTTCTACCCTTCTGGATGTATCCTTTCTGGTCTAGTGACTTTCTGGTTGAGATGCTTTTCTGGTTGAGCATACGTTAACCATTTTCTGGTTGAACTACTTTCTGGTAGACAATGCTTTCTGGTAGAGCATACGTTAACCATTTTCTGTTTGAACCCTTTCTGGTTTTAGCTTTCTGTCAAAGTTGACTAGCTTCATTTTGAGACTTTCTGGTTTGAGACTCTCTGGTTTGAGACTCTCTGATTTAGCATTCTGTCTTGAGACTTGCTGGTTTGAGACTCTCTGATTTAGCATTCTGTCTTGAGACTTAGCTTTATGTTCCAGCCTTCTACTTGAGACTTGCTGGTTTTAGCGTTATGTCTCTAACTTAGCTTTCTGCTCCAGCTTTCTGTTCCAGTCTTCTGCTTGAGACTTGCTGGTTTTAGCATCTGTTCAAGACATCTTCTATCGTTCTGTTTGAACCAGTTTCGACTATCTGTTATGCTGAAACCAAATAGAAGGTACAGAACATGTATAATATCAAGTGTGTTTTGAAAAACCATCATCAAAACTTAGAGATGTTGTGGGGTTCCCAACAGTACCATTTGGTGCCACGTAGGCTTCGTTCCCACATACTTATTATGGTAAAAGATTTTGTATACTGGGAACTGCAGTCATACCTTAAATGGTATCAAAGGATGCATAGCTGACAAGGAGTACAATTCAATGGCTAGTTCGTGTGCTAAAGCTTTCCAATGGCTAGTTCGAGAAATCTAACACTATAAATAATCCTCAAGGAATCCTACATTAACTACGAATTCTCAAGCGATTAAACTCTGCTGAATTTCAAGTTCACGAAGTACTCAAAGCATTGAACGCTCACATTCACTTCACTTAACTTTTCTGCTATCTTAGAATCCCAATTCTTAGATACTCAAAGATTTATCATAAGCTCGGACTCACACCTCACATTGAACTAAATTGTATTTAGATACAAACACTTTAATTTTAGTTCTTATCTTCATCTAGCCTTAAAGCTTAAGGAAGAACTCTCACTTTTGTAAGACCCTGTAGGTCCTGAAAGAGCAAGGTTCGGTGTATGGGGGGAAGGAATACACCAAATACAAACTTTTCAGTTTACTTGACAAATTAACTAGAGATGCTAAGCTTTCTAGAAGGGAGATTGCTAAGTTTGATAGATCATGTTCACTACTAGATTGATAAGTGATCTATCCAGATAATGACTCTCTCGTGAGTTACACAATGCAGATAGCAAGAGTGATCTTGTTATCTATCAAAGTATAGTGTGCAGAATATGGTGGATTTAACCAAATATATTAGAGATTGATTAAATCAATACATGTTTGAATGTTGGAGCAAGGTTAGTGAATAAAAAACTGAAAATAAATACGTACATAATTGTGTTTACGTGGTTTGGGAAACCCCATACGTCCACGGTCCAATCAAAACTAGATTGATCATGGATACTCTTTTCTTTATACTTGATAAGAACGATCCACAAGTTCCAGTCAAAACTAGAATAAAACTTATGCACGAATAGGGTCGTGTCCCTTACAACTTGCAGATAAATCTTCTACAAAATACCTTCACATTAATCCACTAGAAAACTACTAGCTAGCGAAGATATCTTTCTTCTTCTTCTCGATAAGACAGACCTGAATCGAGGTTGGTGTGATTTTGATCATGAAGAACTTGAACAGTATCTGGAATATGGAAATCTCCTCGTTGAATGCTTCAATAGTTGAGTAGACTTCTGAGCAGATTTTCAGCTTGTAAGTTTGAGCGTAAGTTCATGTGTACTCCTCTTGATATTGTTCGAAGCTTTTATAGGTGCAGAATTAGAAATTTTGACCCGTTGAGATTGCTTGACATGCATTAAATGGTGATTGCCAATCAAAGATATGAATCCCTGATATGATTCTCTTGCCTTGTAACAATGGTTGACTGAATCTCCTTGATTATGGAAAATAGATAGTTGATTGATCTATTTCCTTCTTCTAGCTTCGATTGATTCACCTTTCCTTCTTTGATCTCCGGTTGATTATCTTTCCTTCTTTAAGCGATTTGATGACATGCCCTAAGGATGAGATTCTCTCTGAGTACATTGCGTGACGAATTGTATACCCAGATGTCTTTAGAGAAAATATCAGATGACTAGGTAAAATTTCAAATCACTCATTGTATGTCTGAAGTTTTACCAAGTCTCCATCTAAGTGATTTGTAAGGGACATGTTCACTCTTCCACGCTGGTCTGGTTAGACAGGTCAGGTTCATAGCCAGCTAGGAGGTCTGGTCCAAATTTGCTCCAAAAGTTGATGACAAAAGCTAGGTAGACGCAGGTTTGGTCCAGGTTGAGTGACCTTCATCAGGTTGTCTGCTTGCATCAGGTGAGCTGGTCTGCTTCGAATTTTCAGAAGACTATCTAACCAGATGACTTTCTAAAGGACATAATACGTAAAAGTATTTGAGTCCTTTACATTGTAGTCATCAGCTAACTTGGTCTAAGGAAAACAAGCTCACTCCCTATCAGGTTCACTTCTAATAGAGTGATCTCCCTATTACATTTGAGCAGTCTGGGTATAGCAAGCGAGACATAAAATAAATCTAAGTGTGTTTTGAAAGAACATCATCAAAACTAAATTTTGTGAGTGTTACCAGCAATTTCTCCCTTTTTGATGATGTCGAAAGTATACTTTACAAAATAACCCTAAGTAAAGCAATAAGAGCTATCTGGTTTAAATTACCAGATGAGTTAGGTTTTGTTATAATTTATAACGAGTAAAAGCAATGAAAGAGTTATGGACAAAGAGTTATTGTCATCAGATAACCCGTCAATTATATATATATATATATCAGGTAAGTTCAATTACAGGTTACAAGATGGTCCAAAGAATCATAAAGTGTTGGGAACCCCACAATATTTAGTTTTGATGATGTTCTCTCGAAACACACTTAGATTTATTCTGTTTGCTAGGTCTTTATCTGTTCTACTTGTACCAGATCACTATCATATAAAGTGAGACTGATAGAGAACACGACTTTAGACCAAGTTAGTGAATGACTGAAAATGTAAAGGATTAAATCCTATAGAAGTCATTCTCTTAGCTCTTGTTCTGTTCGAAGAACAAGATCAGTAGGAACATACAAAGCAAGTAGATGATCCGATTGATGGCCACTCTATCTGGTTGCTGAGAAATCATTCATAGTGATTGCAACCATGCTTTGGAGCATTTCTGGAACAAGATTATCTTTGATCAGATCAATGTCAATCTTCTATGACTAGATCGTTCCTATAAAGTGAGCCAGCCTGGATTAGATCAACCCTGTCATCTGACATTCGATTGTATGTCCAGATGTACTTAAGTGAATCTAAATCACCTTGCCACATCAGCAGATCTCACAAAGATGGAAAGTTTCAACCAGATTGTGTTTGAAACTTGTGGCTCGTTCTCAGCGAATATAAAGAAGAGATTATCCTAGTAGTGGATATCTAATCCGGTTTGGATTGGACCGTGGATGTAAGGGGTTTCCCGAACCACGTAAAACAACTGTGTTATTTATATTCTGCATATTTACTTTCAGTTGTTTATTCACTCACCAGCACGTTCATTCAAACTGCATACTTAATCAATCTGTTAAACAACTTGGTTAAGATTATCAAAGGTTTTTCTAATAAAGTGCACAGACTAAGTCCACCATATTCCGCACACCACAACACTCTATTAGCTGACAAGATCACTCATGTTATCTATTAAGTGTTAATCACAAGAGAGAGTCAATCTGGACAGACTGTGTATCGATCTGGTTTGTCACACATAAGTAATCTTCCTTCGAGAAAGCTTAATCTCTCTAAGTAATTAGTCAAGTAAACTGAAAAGTTTGCATTTGGTGCATTCCTCCCCCCCCCCCTACACCAAACCTTGCTCTTTCGGGACCAACATAAAGATAAAATAAGACAGATAACAGTAAACATGAAAGATTATCCAAACCATCTGCTACCCTTTGATTTCTTTGTCTCATTCATCTTCTTCTTCTGGGCGTCTGAAGTCATCTGCATGCTCTCGTATCTCCCACCTCTGATCCTTGCGTAGTTGGGATCGTTGTTGTCTATCTTGTAGCTCTTTGCTTTAGGAATCAGATTGATGCATTTTAAGATGTATGTCTTGTCAGGCATAGTGCTCCCTAGAATCAGAGGGCACTGCATGTATTCCATAGCAGGTGCCTTGATCTGCACTTTCGCTCCCTGGGCTGCTGCTCTTATTCTCTGAACAAACTCCTTCTCCTTATAATCATCCAGATATCTCTTGAAGTTTTCATCAGCAGGCTGCTCAAAGTAAGCAGGTTCTTTCAAGAAGTATCTGTTGAGGATGAATCCTGTCTTGATCAGCTCCAATTCGCTCTGGTCTTCTTCTGCTACCCATGCATCTCTGGGCGTCTTCTTCTGTAAGAACAGAGACCATGATTTGAGTGGTGTCTTCTTCTTCGTTGGTTGTATTGTTGGCTGAGCAGGTGGTGATGGTTGATTTGCTCTGGGTGGCGAGAAAGGTGTTTGATACGCTTTCCCTCTCTCTACTCTTTTAGCCTCTCTATGCTCCTTTATAGCTTTATCCTTGTAGAATTGTGCTCTAAAAATGGGATCACAGGCTTGATCCAGATGCACTCCAAGTATCATAAGTTCCGCGATCTGGTTGCCTTCATCTTTTCCCGCCATAGGCTTCTTGCCTTTATCTTTCCTCTGTTGTTCTGGTTGATTTGGCTGCTCTGGTTGAGGAGCTAACCTGGGTGGGGTGGTCTGCCTCCTCTCAGATTGCCTCTTTGCTGGTTCATTACCCTTGCCTCCTGCACCATCCTTATCTCCTCCATTACCTCATTTTCCTGATCTTCCTTCCCCCTTTTCAACATCATCAAATAAGGATTGATGAGTGTACGAAGGGAGCCGAACTCGGTCTATATCTCCTCTTGTTTCTTCTATGCTTTCTCTTTGTAATTGAGCAAGAACGTGATGCTCTAGTTTATTCTCTAGTCTGTTGTTTGTTGTGCTCAATGTTTTGTCATATGTGCTCTGAAGCTGCTCTGTCTCATCAATCCTCTTGAACAGATGATTGATCTCATCTGGAGTTGGAAATTCAAGATTTCTCAAGGCTTGGGGTAGGTTCTTCTCCAATATCTCCAAGCAGCGTTCTATTTCAAAAGTAGCTAGCTGCGAATGTAACTCTCACGGTCATCGTCCAACTTCTTTGTTAAGTCCTTTGTTGGTCCTGAAAGAGCAAGGTTTGGTGTATAGGGGGGGGGGGGTGGGGGGGGGGGAATATACCAAATACAAACTTTTCAGTTTACTTAACTAATTACTTGGAGAGTTTAAACTTTTTGAACAAAGATTGCTTAACTTTAACAAACCAGATCGATAACCTGATCGATCTTGATCTATCCAAGCAGATACTCTCTTGTGAATAACACTTAGTAGATATCAAGAGTGATCTTGATCTCTAACAGAGCGTTGTGTGCGGAATATGGTGGACTTAGTCTGTGCTCTTGTTTAGAAAACCTTTGCAAAACTTAACTGAATATTTAGCAGAATGATTAAGAAAATGCAGTTTGAATGATTGTGTTGGTTAACAGATAAACAACTGAGATTTAAAAACAAAATGTAAATAACACAATTGTTTTTACGTGGTTCGGGAAACCCCCTACGTCCGCGGTCCAATCCAAACTGGATTAGATATCCACTACTAGGATACTCTCTTTTTTATACTCGCTAAGAACGAGCCACAAGTTTCAAGCACAATCTAGTTGAAACTTATGCATAAATGAGGGTCGTGTCCCTTTACAATTTACAGAAAACTACTGTAACTGGATCTCTTCACGTTAATCCATTAGAAAACTACTAGCTAGCGAAGATCTCCTCCTTCTTCTCGATAAGACAAATTTGAATTGAGATGGTGTGATTTCGATCACGAATGGCTAAGAATACAATCTGATGCGTAAAAATCTTCTCGAGTGAAAGCTTCGATGAGTGAGTTGATTTATGAGCAGAGTAACAACTTTTTGATCTATGATAATTGTCTTGTACTCTTCAAATCTTGGTTCCAAGCTTTTATAGGTGTATAATTCGAAATTCTAACCGTTGGGCTTGATTGGCTTGAAGTAAAAGCAATTACCAATCAAGAGATGTGAATCCCTAATTTATCTCTTCTTACCTTTAGGAAGTTTGACCGAATCTTCAGTAAATATGGAAAACATATTGTTGATTGATTCTCCTTTCCTTCTTCGTGTGATGATGATTCTCTTTCCAAATTTGATCTCCAATGGATAATCTTTCCTTCTCCATAAGATCTACTGATGTGGCAAGTAGTTTGGGACTCTCATCAGTTAATTTGGTCAAACAAGCGAGTACTAATTAACTGGATCTGATCTAGTATCATCTGGATCAACTTAAACAAACGATCTGGTCACACCAGATTGATATCGATCTGGTCAATTGTCGATCTGGTCTGTAAGAAAAATGCTCCAAAGCATGGCAGAATCTTCTGTGAATGATTTGATAAAAACAGATCGAGTGACCATATGATAGATCATCTGTTTGCTAGTGGTCTGTTATTGATCTGGTCCACGAACAAAAAAGAAAAACAAAATGACTTCTATAGGATGAGATCCTTTACGTACCAAGTCATTTTCTAATCTGGACTAAGATCGTATTCTAATCAGATTTACTTTTGTTGGGAACCCCACAATATTTGGTTTTGATGATGTTCTTTCGAAAACGCACTTAGACTCTATTCTGTCTTGTTAGATCTCAATTTGTTCTACATGTATCAGAACACTACAATATAAAGTGTATCTGATAGAGAAAAGATCTTAGTCCAGGTTAGAAAAATGGCTTAACATGTAAAGGATTTCATCCTATAGAAGTCATTCTATTTTCATTAGTTCTTGGACCAGATCGACAGCAGATTAAAGCAAACAGAAGACCCATCAGAATGGTCACTCGATCAGCTATTACCAGAACACTCAAAAGAGTCTATCATGCTTTGGAGCATACCTTTTGAAGGACTAGATCGACCACTGACCAGAACGATATCAATCTGGTGTGACCAGATCGATGCTCAGAGCTGATCCAGATGATATCAGATCAACTTTCAGTTAAATGGGAAAAACCTATTTTTCCATTTTAACTGATGAAGAGTCCCACACAGTCATTGCCACATCATTTCGTACAATCAAAGATGGAAGGAGAATCAATCAACACGCGAAGAAGGAAAGTAGTACCTATCAACGATCTGCTTTCCATTTTTATTGAAGATTTAGTCAACCTTTCCAAAGGCAGGAGGAGATAATTTAGGGATTCACTACCCTTGATTGGTAAATCACTCTCACTTCATACCAATCATGCTTAACGGTTAGAATTTCAAATTCTACACCTATAAAAGCTTGGAACAAAGACTGGAGAGTATACAAGACTATCATCTATGATCAACTAGTTGTTACTCTCCTAAGAAATCATCTCACTCTACAAGCATTCATACGAGAAGGTTTCAATTCACCAGATCGTGTTCTAAGCCGTTCATGATCGATTTAAGTCTGTTATCAAGAAGAAGGAAGGAGATCTTTGCTAGCTAGTAGCTTTCTAGTGGATTGACGAGAAGAGATCCAATTACAGTAGCTTTCTGTAAGTTGTAAAGGGACACGACCCTTATTCGTGCATAAGTTTCAAAACAGATTGTGTTTGAAACTTGTGGCTCGTTCTCAGCGAGTATAAATAAAAAGAGTATCCTAGTAGTGGATATCTAATCCAGTTTGGATTGGACCTTGGACGTTGGGGGTTTCTCTAACCACGTAAATAGTTGTGTTATTTACTTTCTGCATTTTAAAATTCAGTTATTTTATTCACTAATCTGCACACTCATTCAAACTGCATTTTTAATCGATCTGCTAAATCTCTGAATAAGATTTCAAAAGGTTTTCTAAACAAAGAGCATCAACTAAGTCCACCATATTTCCGCACACAACGCTTCGCTAGAGAACAAGATCACTCGTGATCGAGAGATTCTGCCTGGACAGTATGAGATCGATCTGGTTATCAATCTGGTTTGTCACAAACATCGATCTATTTTTCAGAAAGCTTAAATCTCTCTAAGTAATTAGTCAAGAAAACTGAAAAGTTTGTATTTGGTGTATTCTCCCCCCCATACGCCAAACCTTACTCTTTCGGGACCAACAACTTTATATGATAGTGATCTGGTACATGTAGAATATATTAAGACCTAGCAAGACAGAATGAACTCTAAGTGTGTTTCGAGAGAACATCATCAAAACTTAAATATTGTGGGGTTCCCAATAATTTTCCCCTTTTTGATGATGTCGAAACCACACTTTACAAAATAACCCTAAGTAAAAGCTTTAAGCATGATCTGGTTTTTAAAAAAACAGAAGGGTTTTAAGAGATTGTTATTAAATGTTATAACAATCAGAAATAAGATGGTTCTGGACAATGAGACTTTGTCTTCAGAAAACCCACATGTATATATAATAGTTTAAGAACAAGTAGATTACAAGATAGAAAATAAAAATAAGAACAACAGATGGATAAAAGATAGAACATTTTAAGAAAACCATCTGCCAGCGCCTGCCTTCTTCATCTTTTCTCGTTGGATGTCAGAGGTTAGCTTGATACTCTCATAGATGCCATCCCTTACTCTGGCGTAGTTTGGGTCATGGTTATAAATCTTGTAGCCCTTGATCGTGGCCACTTGATTGATATAGTTGAGTATGTACGTCTTATCTGGTATATTGCTTCCTGGAATAGTTGGACAGACCATGTACTCCCGTTCGGGTGCTTTAATTTGGATTTTAGCATCTTGGGCTGCCAACCTAATCCTCTGGATCATCTCCTTCTTCACAAAGTTCTCCATGTATCTATGGAAGTCATCGTCTGGTGTGGACTCTGAGTGGGCTCTTTTATAAAGTATCTATTTAGAATGAACTCTTGTTTCACTAGTTCCCAGTCCTTCTGTTCTAACTATGGAACCTAGACATCTTTGGGTGTCTTCTTTTGTAGAGTAATGTTCCAGGCAGTGAATGGTTTCTTTTTCTTCTTTCTTGACTGAGTGGTAGATTGAGATGACTGTTGCTGTGAGCGTTCTGATGAAGTAGGTGAGAGAGGTGTCTGGAAAGACTTTTCTCTAGCCTCCTGTGCTGCCAGCTTCCTCTCGCGTTCTGCTTGTTCCTTGTAAAATTGCATCCGAAAAACAGGGTCACAAGTTTGTTCTCAGCTAACACCAAACAGCAGCAGCTCTGCTATCTGGTCACCTTCATCAATAGGCTTCTTGCCTTTGTCACGAGCAGCTTGTTGTTGTTGCTGCTGTTGTTGTTGACCTGATTCGATGGTGGGATCAGCCCTTTGGGGTGTTGTGGGCTTCTCCTTGGTTTGTTGGACAAGTGCTTCTCCTTGTTCAGGTGCACCTTGTTCTGGTTGTTGTTTTGTTGCATCCTTTTCTTTCCTCTGGCCATCTCCTTTGCGTGACTTCGATTTTTTTCCCCTTTTTGACATCATCAAAGACTGTCTTGATGAGTGTACGAAAGGAGTCTATTTCTACCTTCATGGCCTCCATCTTGTGTTCAGCATCTTCTTTAAAGCCTAGCAGCAAGTTAACCGTCTGATCCGTGGCATCGAGTTTCTTCTCGAGATGGCTATTCATTGTTGAGACAATGGCATCATAGGTGTGCTGGAGGTCTTCCACCTTACTCAGTCTCGTGTTCTGGTTCTCATACTCTATAGGGTTTGGGTAGAGTAAAGCATCCAACACACTGACTTGATTTGCCTTCATGAGTTCCACAAACTTCTCCTTCTCAAAAGCAGCAAGTTTGGCATGGATATCAATGGCAGTTGCCTCCTTCACCTCAACAGTAATTGCAGCAGCTTGGCTCTTCACAACAATATCAATGCTCTCGTTCTGGTTCGCCAGCATGTCAGTGACCAGAGTCTGGACTGTCTGTGTTTTCTTTTCCACGGCCTCTAGTTGTAGTTCAAACTTTTCCCGAGCTGTTTCTGCAGCTTCTCTATCGTCGTCCCTCTACTTGTGTAGTTCTTTGTTCTGATGACTCAGTTTGTGACACAGATCCAGATCCATGTTATTGACATAATCTTTTTGGTGCTGATTAAAGTCAACCAGGACTTGAGTGGCTTTTTTTTGTATGTCGTTGCAGACACCGGTGAGCTGGTCTTGAACACGGAGAGTGATCAAGTTATCGATCTGGTAGTTGTGGAATGTCTTTGTCTCTCTCTCCAGCAACTCTTCTAGCTCGTAGAATTGAGCATCCTTCTTCAGCTTCTAGGCATCGCCAGGAGTATACGGCTCATTCGTGGGTTCTCCATCAATGAACTGTCCCACTGGTTCTTCATTTACTGGATCTAGATGAATAACAATGATCTTCTTTTTCTTCTTAGGCATTTCTGCCTCTTGTGTGGGTTGATCTGGTATGGCTTCTGTGGCTTATTGTTCTGGTGGTATTTGCTCTGGCTGGCTAGGTATACCAGATGTGGTGGGTTTCTCCATCTGGTCTCCTCCCATCTCTATATCTTGATCACGTTCATCGTCTGATCCACCAACACTTGTATAAAATTCCATTCTATCAGCATAGAATGACTTGAGGTCAATCTTGATCAGGTTGATGTGTGCATGTCTCTTATTGTTCCTCTGCTTTTGGTGGTGGTGACTCATGCACTTTCCTCAACCTCCGCCTTTTCTGCTTAGGTTGGTGAGTTGTGGTGGAGGTATCTGTATCAATGGAGCTTGCCCTCTTGGCAGGTGGTTTGCGCTGTGTTTTCTCCTTCTGCACCTTTTCCTTTGATGCCTTCTCTTTTTGTTTGTCCATTGCTCTTGTTGGTGGTATCGAAATTGGATTTGAACCACCCATTTCCAGCAGTGCAGCATGGTGCACTTCGTCAGTAACCTTGTTAAACAAGGCTGGTGTAAGTCCCAAGGACATCTCTGTCTGATGCTGGTCTTTAGGAATTGTGAACCTGGTGTTGAACTCCGTGGCATCCACCCATACCTTCTGCTTGAAGAACTTTTCCACCATGAAACTAATCTTTGTTGAATGCCTCATATTCCTTCACACTTCCATCGATACACCATTCCCTCTAGTGTCTTTGGTGTATTTCACGAGCTTGGCTTCCTTGGCCAGAAGGTCAAACAAAACTCTACTCCAGTTGACCTTTAGATTAAGCACAACAGCAGTCAAGATCATGAATTTCTCAGGGTTACCTGATCATAGGACCCGCTGTGAGTCAGAAAGATACATTGTACGAACTCAAACACTAGCTTGTAGCCTGGTTGAAGTAGTGCTCTCTGGAACATTCTGCCTGTGTAGGTCCTGGGAATCACCATAACCAACTCCACAGCTTCCTAAAGCAGTTCTGAGGTGATTTTGTCTAGCGTTATTCCTACATCCTTCAGTCTATAAGCTTGATTGCTCATGGCAATGACGTTGTAGGTAGTCTTGCTAGTCCTATGACCAATGGACATCAACACATTGACCTCATTTCCGTCCTTCTCTTCTTGCCATGTCAGATAGAATGTTGCAACTTGTTTCACCAGGTACATATTTGGGTGAGAGGTGACGATATTATGAAATCCTACAAGGTAGCGAAATATAACATCGAATAACATACAATCATCAGTTATACTTGCAACATATATGGCATATTACATGACTTTAAATATATATGACAATTATCCAGACAGGAATATATATATATACCAATCAAAAACAAAGCATAACACAAAACATGAGTCCAGAAATTGACTCTATATTAAATCACCGAAATAAGAACATATGCAACAGGTTAAGGAATTGAAAAACATTTGTAAACATTTGCAACGCTTAACCATGGCAAAGATTTCTTCCAGTTTGCGAAAACCATGGGTTTCAAATACAGCAAATGGTTCGGGAGAAAGTAATTTCTGAACCTCCGCTACATGTTGCAAAAACAAAGAGGTTTGAGGTACCATTTGTTCAAAGAAGTTTGAGAAAATTTGCGAGAGGAAAGTTTCAGAAATCTGGAAAGACTTAAGTGCTTAAGGAAGAGTAGTGCTCAGTGAATCAAAAGTGTAAGGTGAACAGTTTAATGCACTTACGACACATATATATAAGAAAACAATCGACGGAAAAGATTAAAACGATAAGAAATTCAAGGTCAGATGAAAATCTCCCTTTTTAGGTTTTCCCTCTTCATCTTTCCTTTTTGCCACCTTGTGCCGCGTTTGATACACGCGCTGGATCCTAGGATTGTAGGATGGAGCGTGTAAATCTTCTTAGCCACTGCAACTTTCGTTATTCTCCTTATGGTAAAGATTTCCTCGATCACAGTTCCCTAAACTGTACTAATCATCACAATTATGGAAGATTTAGCAAATCCATGTCAGAAAATAACTTTATGGCTATAGTTAGGGAGGTAATTAGGTAAGAAAAATGATACAAATTTCTGAATTCCCCCTTGACTGAGTAATCGTTATTGGAGAAATTAATTTCCACGTGGCATGTATGTATCTCGTCACATTCTGACAAGTGTTAACAATAACAATCTGGTATTGTTTGCTTTAACATCAGATGATTTCTGATCCCATATGGTACTGTCTTCTGCTACCTCCTTGCATCATCTGTTTCTTGTGAGTAATTCTGGTTCTCGTTCTCTTGATTATCAATATGGTTGACAATCTGGTTCTCATAATCATAACGATAATACAGTGATCTATTCTACATAAAACTATTGTAGCTAGTGTTCTGTTTTCCATCAATCTATTAAACGATCTGGCTTCATTGATCTGGTGTCGATCTGATTCTTACATCTAAATTTAGCAATCCTAGCTTTCCACATAGCATTTTGAATCTTTCTTCTGGCAATGCTTTTGTCAAAATATCATCGCGTTGTACATCAGTATGTATCTTCTAAATCTGGACATGCTTCCTTTCAACGTGATCTTGAATAAAATGATCTCACATCCACATGCTTGCATCTTGTATGGAGTACTGGATTCTGTGTTATAGCAATGACACTTGAGCTGTCACAGAATATAGGTATCTCTTTGACATCGATCTCATAGTTTTTGAGTTGCTGCTTTAACCAAAGTATTTGTGCACAACAACTTCCAACAGCCATATATTCTGCTTCTGTTGTTGATGTAGCAACAGATGTTTATTTCTTTCAGAACCAAGAAATCAACTTGTTCCCAACAAACTGGCACGTTACGGATGTAGACTTTCTGTCCAGTTTGCATCTAACATAATTTTAATTAGAATAGCCTGTTAACTCGAAGTTGTCCTCACATGGATACCATAATCCAATATGTGTTGTTCCTTTGAGATATCTAAGTATCTTCTTGGCAGCTTCCATATGAGACTCCTTGGGGTTGGCCTGGTATCTAGCACATACTCCAACTGCAAAAGTAATGTCAGGTCGACTTGCAGTTATGTATAGTAGAGAGCCAATGATACCCCTATACTAAGTTACGTTTGTTGGTTTTCCTTCTGGGTCTGGATCTATCTTCCCATTGGCCTGCATTAGAATCCTGACAGGTTTGCTATCTTTGACTTCAAATTTGGTGATCAGATCATTGATATATTTTTCTTGATTAACAAAGATCCATCTGGTAACTGCTTCACCTGCAAACCTAGAAAGAAATTCATCTCGCCCATCATGGACATTTCATATTTATTTTTCATTGGTTCAGCAAACTTATCACATAAATAAGAAGATTGAGATCTGAAAATGATATCATCAACGTATATCTGGACCAAAAGGATATGTTCTTTGACGTTGATTATGAACCTATTATGAATCCTGACTCCAGTAAGAACATTGATAGAGTTTCATACCACGCTCTAGGTGTTTGTTATAATCCATAGACAGCTTTGGCTAATCTGTACACCTTC
This sequence comes from Leonotis leonurus, assembly GCA_026898415.1. Classification (NCBI taxonomy): domain Eukaryota; kingdom Viridiplantae; phylum Streptophyta; class Magnoliopsida; order Lamiales; family Lamiaceae; genus Leonotis; species Leonotis leonurus. The sequence goes on along the minus strand of JAPKLX010000347.1, from coordinate 54,386 downwards.
TTATCAGGATTTCCTTCTTCAAAACCAGGTGGTTGTTCAACATACACTTCTTCTTCAAGTATACCATTCAAAAATGCACTTTTGACATCCATCTGGTACACCTTGAATCTCTTGTATGCTGCATATGCTGGGAACAGTCTGATTGCTTCCAATCTGGCAACTGGTGCGAATGTCTCATCGAAGTCAATGCCTTCTTGTTAACTGTATCCTTTTGCAATTAATCTGGCTTTGTTTCAGATAACCTCACCATTTTCATCTCGTTTGTTATTGAACACCCATTTGACACCTATCACTCCCTGGTGTCTTGGTCTATCTACTAGATACTAGACTTGGTTTCTTTTGAACTCATTGAGTTCTTCTTGCATAGCAATAACCCAGTCTGCATCTTGTAGTGCTTCATAAGCATCAGATGGTTCAACACGAGATAAGTAGCAACTTAATAATGCACTCTCTCCATGCATTCTTCTGGTCTTCACACGATCTGATGGGTTCCCAACAATCTATTCTGGAGGATGGTGTTCTTTTATCCATCTCCTTCTACTGGACATCTCTTCTTTTGATATCTTAGATTCTGGTTCTTCTGTTGATTCCTCAAATTCAGGGTGTGCTGTTGAAGATGCTTGGAAAGGGTTCTCCTCTTCTGGTACCTCAACTTCAGTCTCTTGATTGTTGTTCAAGTTGTTAGTATCTCTGGACTCTTCAGGTTGATTTTGAAGGGATTCAGCTTCAATTGCTTCCACTGGTTCATCAACATCTGGTGGAGTCGATCTAGTTTGGTCCAGATTGACGTGATATGTTCCCCCTTGCTGTGAACTGGTCTCAGCAGTCGGTTGAACATCAATCTCACCACCTTCTGTTGTATTCCATATCAAAATGTCTTCTAATAGAATTCCATCTGATCTCTTGGTATTGATCTGGTTATGAACCTATTCATCACCAGCTTCTCTGTATTCAATAATAGTTTCATCAAATACAATATGAGGTGTTACTTCCACAATATGAGTTTTCTTATTGTAAATCCTATAAGCTCTACTAACATTAGAGTATCCTAAAAATATTCCGGAGTCAGCTTTGCTATCAAATGTTTTCAATTGAGATTTCCCATTATTATGAATGTAACAGAAACAACCAAAAGTGCGAAAATACTGTATCCTGGGCTTTCTTTTGTTCCAGATCTCGTATGGTGTCTTCCCATGTCTGATAGTTATCACCAATCTGTTATGTGTATAACAGGCCGTGTAGATGGCTTCTTCCCAAAACTTCTTTGGTAATCTGGTTGCATTCAACGTCGTAGGATCTGCTTCTTTTAACGATCTGTTTCGTCTCTCAACTACTCCATTCTGTTGAGGTGTTCTTGCAGCAGATGTTTGGTGAGTGATACCCATCTGGTTGGAATATTCCTCAATCTTTTGATTTAGAAACTCTGTTCCTCGATCTGTTCTGATTGATACAACAGAGGTTTCCTTTTGCTTGGTGATCTTGTTGAGGAAGTTTGGCAACTTTTCCAGTGTTTCCTTCTTCTTGAACAAAAAGATGACCCAAGTGAATCTTGAGTAATCATCTATAATGACCAGAGTGTACTTTCTTCCATTTATACTTAATGATTTAACATGGCCAAATAAGTCTAAATGTAGTAACTCTAAAATTCTGGAGGATGAATGAGAATGCTTTGTTGGAGAATGATGATCTGTTTTGCTTCACAGGTTGGCATGCTTCATAAATATGATCTTTGTCGTACACTTGGTCTAGTAATCTTGCGAATAGCTTTTCTCTTGCAATTTTGTTGATTGACTTAAAATTGAGATGACTTAATCGCTTGTGCCACAACCATCTTGTCTCAGAGATTGTCTTAGTAATTATACATGTCTCGATCTGGTTAGTCCACTGCACAATATATAATATGTCCTGTAATTTTCCGGTAAGAAGAGTTTCATCTCCTTCCTTTTTTTTCACAAAATAATTGTTAGCATCAAAAAATAATCTGATTTCCATTAGCACAGAATTGGCTAACAGAAAACAGATTATGACTAAGGCCCTCAACAAAAGATACGTTGGTGATGGTGGTCTTGCCAATCTTGATATTACCATATCCTCTGGTGTACCCTTTTGAGTTACATCCAAAGGTTACCTATGGTCCTTCTCTTTCCACATAGTCTGATAGAGCGTTCTTGTCACATGTCATATTCTTTGCTACTTTACTACTTCTTGTAGTTCTTCGATCCTGTAATTATGAAGCTTTAGCTACCCTTTAAACGAGTGGGTGCTTGGTTAGTAGAAAAAGTTTCCTTAGGAACCCAAATTAACTTAGTGTTAGGAACACATATGTAACAAGTAATCTTTCTTCCAGCATCATTTGTTCTTGATATAGCTTTGTAGATAGATGAATGATTTCTCTCAATGTTCTCCTAGTTGATCTTCTTCTAATTGGTAGATGATGTTTTAGTAGATGTCTTCTGCTTTTGATTTTTATTTGTCTTGACGTAGTGAGTAGGTTGTCCCTTTCTCTAATAATATCTCTTGTTTCCTTTTTCCTTCATCATCATCTTCTGGGGTTGATTCCTCTTATTCTTTAGATCTTTGACTTGATCTGGTATGTTCTTCCTTTCAGCTACGAACTTGGTCTCACTAGATTTTCCAATATATCCAAGTCCAGTTGTTCCTCTTCTTTGCATGTCAATGATCATACCAGCTCGTTCTTGGCTTTTGTTGATCTTTCTCATGTTTACCATGGTCTTCTTCAGCTTTTCTTCAACTACATCCTTTCTGTTGATCACGTCATTCACTTTAGAATTGAGTGAATCTCTGCGACTTTAGTCTTGATCTGTTCTCCAAGACCACTTATTTGAGTAGAGAACTTGGTGTTTGCTTCACTAAAAAATTTTACTGTTTCATTCAATTTGTGATTCTCTTTTATGACTTCTGAAAATAACTTCTTTATGCTTGTGTAGCTCTTGAACATCTCATTGATTTCATTCCATGAGACTTCTGGTTCATCTTCATTTCCTGAATCATAGACAGGTTTGTTTGAAGACATAGAGACATGAGAGTTTACCTCGATCTGGTCGAGTCCATTTTCTAATCCCATGTAGCATTCCTCCCAATCATCCTCTGTGTCTTGTGCATAGAATTTTCTGAAGAACTATCAGATAGATGACTCGAGCTGCTAGAATCTTCTTCTGCCAACATTGCTTTGCGTTGAACTTTGTTGGTCCCGAAAGAGCAAGGTTTGGTGTATGGGGGGGGGGGGGAATACACCAA
>JAPKLX010000347.1:35924-46128 GCA_026898415.1 Leonotis leonurus | reverse complement strand
CCTGCATATATTTATAAATGTGCAGGTTGAGCGATGATGAAGGAGGAATGCTACGTTCGGGCTTTTTGTCGACCTCTTATTAGTTGACTCTTGGGGGTTCTACGTGTCTTCACACATGTAGAGCTTTTAGCGATCCAAGTAATTTTCCGCTGCTAGTTCGAGATCATTATGTATTACACTTAAGATTTCAGTTCCTTCATATTACGTTGTTATGTATCGAGCCTTAAACTCAAGTCTGTTTATGTTAATCATGTACGATGAGTTATTCGACTCATTATGAGATTTTTGTTCAAGTTTCATCCTTGCTTCCTCACCCTATTTCTATCCCGACTTCTTTAATCCCTTCCAAACTCACAGTTTCCCCGACTCTGCTATCCATAGCGGAGGGCGGGCGTGACAACCTCTTTTGTTTCCAGAAACTTACTGCTGTCTTTACCTCCTTTACCTTCCGATATTTCCCCCTTTTTGACATCATCAAAGAGGGTTGTTATAAGCAGACGCAGAGAGGCAATTTTGTCAGTCATCTTTTCCATTTTATCCTCAGCATCAGCCTTGTACCCGAGCAGTAGATTAACTGTCTGGTCAGTTGCATGAAGTTTTTGCTCGAGCCTGCTGTTCAGTGTTGACAGAGTCTTGTCATATGTTTCTTGCAGCTCTTCCAAGGCGGTGATGCGAGTGTCTTGCTGCTCGTGCTCTTCAGGGTTGGGATAGAGAAGGTCATTTAAGACTTCGACCTGGTGTTTCCGCATCAGCTCCACAAATTTCTCATTTTCAAAATGAGCAAGTTGGGAGTGGATGGACAGGTCAGTGTCTTCCTTCAATTTAGCAGCGAGTTGAAGTCCCTTCTTCTCGACAGCTGCACCAATGGTTTCATCCTGCTTTGCCAAAAGATCAGCAACAAGATCAGTCGCCTTCTGGTTTTTCTCTTCAATGTTGTCTAGGCGAAGAGTGATCTTGTTTTGTTCTGCCTCGTTCTGTAGGCGATCATCGTCAATTTTCTTGTCTAGATCCTTCTGGACTTTCTTGAGCTTCCGTCTGATGTCAGAATCCATGTCATTTACGTAGTCCTTCTGGTGCTGATTGAAATCAGAGAGTATCTGCGTTGCCTTCTCTTGAAGGGAGTTACAGATATCCGTCATCTGATCCTCAACGCGAAGGGTGATCAGGTTGTCCAGTTGATAGTTGTTGAATGTTTTGGGTTCTCTTTCCAGAATTTCTTCCATTGTGTAGTAGGAGACATGCTTCTTCAGCTTCTGTGCTGCTCCTGGAGTATATATCTCATTTGTGGGTTCACCACCAATGTTCTGGCCCACTAGTTCATCATCCTTTGGATCAAGATTGATTACTGGAGCTTTCTTTGCAGGCTGCTCTGCAGGCTGTTCTGGTTGTGGAGGTTGTTCTGTTGCTGTAGGTTCTTGCATCTGAATATCTTGATGTTGTGTTCCGAGATCAATCTTCAAATTTTCTGCCTCTTGTTTCATAATTCCAGAGATGAGTTGTTTGTATTCTGCTCGAATTTCTTGAACAGAAGAGACTTGAAGTAGACTCAGCAGTGTTGCTTCTTCCTTCTTTAATTCATCGATTGTTTTGAGTTGGAGCAGTGCATCAAATATATAATACTCGCTGTCCTTAACCAGCAAGTAAAATTTGACGCGTGTTGCTGCTCCTAAACTTTCTGGGAGCAAGTGAATTCCAGGGAATTCTTGAAGCACAGAGTGTTTGGCTTCATTCTCCAGCAAGTTGATGACACTTTCTGCTTGCTGTATCCTTTCTTCGGCTTCATCAGCAGATGATCCTTCCTCATCATCCTCGCTGATTCTTTCCATTCGATGTGGAGAAGGTGTAGCTGTTCTGGCAGGAGAAAAATCTTTCTCCTGATGTTGGATATGACTTGTTTCTGGTTCCACCTCAGCTGCTGGAGTCTCTGTTGGTTCTGCTGCTGCCTGTTATGTTTCTTCTCCATGTTCTGGCATGTCAAACTGTTCTGCTGTTGCTTCTGGTGGTGGTGATGATTCTTGAACTTTCTGTAACTTTCGTTTCTTCTGTTTTGGTTGCGAAGCTGATGTTTCTGTCTCAACAGAGCTACCTCGCTTGACTGAAGTCTTGCGAGTAGTCTTCTCCTTTACAACTGTCTCCTTTGAGGATTTTCCCTTCTGCTTCTCAACACCTTTAGAAGGTGGCATCCAAGTAGGATTAGAACTACCAAATTCCAGTGCTGCCTCACGGTGTACTTCATCGGTTATCTTGTTGAAAAATTGTGGTGCGAGTCCCAATGACATTTCCAGCTGGTGTTGGTCATTGGGAATAGAGAGATTAGTGTTGTATTCCACAGCGTCATCCCATATTTTCTGCTTGAAGAATCTTTCAATCATCAAACTGACTTTTGTGGAGTGTCGCAGATTCCTTCTAACTTCCACCGAAATTCCTCTGCCTCTGCTGTCCTAGGTATAAGTGACTAACTTGGCTTCCTTAGCCATTAAGTCGAACAAAATCCTGCTCCAGTTAACACGAAGATTCAGAACAATGGCAGTGAGGATTCTGAACTTCTTAGGAGTCACTTGATCGTATGAGCCGCTGTGGTTGAGAAGGATCCTCTGAACCAGTTCCAGTAGTAACTTGAAACCCGGTTGAAGTAGAGATCTCTGAAACATTCTTCCAGTATATGTTATCGGTATCACCATTACTATTTCCACTGCTTCTTGCAGTTGTGCAGGGGTGATCTCTTCCAAGGATAGACCTTCGTCCTTCAACCTATAGGCCTGGTTGATCATCTCAATCACGTTGTATGGGGTTTTGCTTGTTCGGTCCCCGATTGGCATCAAAACATTAGCTTCAAAGCCATGTTTGTCACTCTGCCATGTCAGATAGAAAGAAGCTACTTGTTTTGCCAGAAACATTTTGGGGTGTCCAGTAACGATATTGCAAAAACCTAATATCACAAGAACATTCAAGGCAAATATATGTATATATTCATCAGTTTATATTCACACAAGAACAATAAGATAAGCAGTTTATAGGACACATAACATAGAATGCAGTAGATAGCAGATATAAAGGAAATAGAATGACTGTAAAACCTTTGCAGCGTGTAACCATGGCAAAGATTTCCTCGAGTTTTCGAAAACCATGGGTGTCAAGAACTGCATATGGTTCAGGTGAGAGAAACCTCTGAACCTCAGCAACGTGTTGAAGAAATAGAGAAGTTTGGGGTGCCATGATCAGAACGTAAACAGATTTGCAGGTCGTTTTGCAGAAAAAGATTTTGGGAATGCTTAAGTGCTTAGGGAGATTTGAGTAGTGCTCAGTGCAATGAAAGTGAAGGTGAACAGTTTAGAACGAGTAAACACATATATATAACAAAGATAATTAAGCGATAAAAAAGCTGTAAGTAATTTGAAGGGTTGGATAATTTTCTCCCTTTTTAGATTTTCCCGCTTCTGTGATTTGTTTTGCCGCCTTTCCTTGCGTGAGATGTACGCTCTAGATCCTAGGGTTTGTAGGCGAGCGTGTGCATATCTCTTACTTTTGGGCAACTTTCCTTTTTCTATTTCTTGCAGAGATTTCTTCGATCCCAGTTCCCAAAGTTGTGCTAATCATGACGAAAATAGAAGATTTGGTAAATCTAGGATAAAAATATCTTTTACAGTCTGTAACCTAGGAAAGTGACGTCTTTTATCTCGACGCTTCAATTTCCTTAAAAGTTCCCCCTTGACTTAGCATTTAAGAAATAATTTCCACATGGCTTTTTCGTCAATTTTAGGGAAAGTTATGCCACGTGTGTTTTATTTCATCTGGGCTTTCTGTCATTCTTGTAACCTTCTGTTATTGACTATCTGGTAGCCTTCTGTTATTGACTATCTAGTAGCCTTCTGGTATTGACTATCTGGTAGCCTTCTGGTATTCTTCATCCAGACTGAGTAGTCCAAGTTTTCCACACAGCATCTTAAATCTTTCTTCTGGTAGTGCTTTAGTTAAGATGTCAGCACATTGGATGTCTGTATGAATCTTCTCAATCTTGATGTGTTTTCTCTCTACATGATCTCTGATAAAATGATGTCTTACATCGACATGTTTGCATCTTGTGTGGAGTACTGGATTCTGTGTTATAGCTATAGCACTTGAGCTGTCACAGAATATAGGTATCTCATTTACTTCAATCTCATAATCTCTTAATTGCTGTTTCAACCATAGGATCTGTGCACAACAGCTTCCAGCAGCCATATATTCTGCTTCTGTGGTTGATGTAGCAACAGATGTCTGTTTCTTTGAAAACCAAGATATCAACTTGTTTCCAAGAAATTGACACGTTCCAGAAGTAGACTTTCTGTCCAGTTTGCATCCTGCATAATCTGAATCAGAATAGCCTGTAAGCTCAAAGTTATCATCTTGTGGATACCAGAGACCAATGTGAGATGTTCCCTTAAGATATCTAAGTATCTTTTTGGCAGCTTCAATATGTGATTCTTTAGGATTGGCTTGATATCTGACGCAAACTCCAACTGCATAGGTGATATCTGGACGACTTGCTGTAAGATATAACAGAGAGCCAATAATTCCTCTATATTGTGTAATGTTTGCTGGTTTTCCTTCTGGGTCTGGATCTATCTTCCCATTTGATTGCATTGGAATTTTAACTGCTCTGCTGTCTTTCATTCCAAACTTGACTAGCAGATCGTTGATGTACTTTGCTTGATTAACAAAGATACCATCTGGTAGTTGCTTTACCTGCAGACCTAGAAAGAAATTCATCTCACCCATCATGGACATTTGGTATTTGTTCTTCATTAGTTCTGCAAATTTGTCACACAGATAGGGAGATTGTGATCCAAAGATTATGTCATCGACATATATCTGGACCAACAGAATGTGTTCTTTGACTTTGATGACAAACAGTGTTTTGTCAACAGAACCTCTTCTGAAGCCTGATTCCAGTAGGAATGTTGACAATGTTTCATACCACGCTCTGGGTGCCTGTTTCAATCCATAGACAGCTTTAGCTAGTCTATATACTCTCTGGTCAGGGTTCTCTTCTTCAAAACCAGGTGGTTGCTCAACATTCACTTCTTCTTCAAGTATACCATTAAGGAATGCACTTTTAACATCCATCTGGTATACTTTGAATCTCTTGTATGCAACATACGCTAGAAATAGCCTAATTGCTTCCAATCTGGCCACTGGTGCAAAGGTCTCATCAAAGTCGATACCTTCCTGTTGATTGTATCCCTTTGCAACAAGTCTAGCCTTGTTTCTGACTACTTCTCCGTTCTCGTCTCGTTTGTTTTTGAATACCCATTTGACACCTATTACTCCCTGATGGTTTGGTCTGTCTACCAAATACCAGACTTGGTTTCTTTTGAACTCATTGAGTTCTTCTTGCATAGCAATAACCCAGTCTGCATCTTTGAGTGCTTCATAAGTATCAGAAGGTTCAGCACGTGATAGATAGCAACTGAGAAGTGCACTTTCTCCATGCATTCTTCTGGTTCTTACTCTATCGCCTGGGTTCCCAACAATCTGTTCAGGAGGGTGATTGTCTTGTATCCATCTCCTCCTGCTAGTCATTTCTTCTTCTGATATCTCAGGTTCTGGTTCATTTGTTGGGTCCTCAAATTCTGGATGAGATGATTGAAAAGGATTGTCAACATCTGGTTCTTCAATTTCTTGATTATTGTTCCAACCATTTGTATCTCTTGATTCTTCTGGTTGATCATGATTTTGCTCATTGTTATCTCCTTCTTCTGGTTGATTACCTTCTGGTTGAGTTATTGATCCATCAAGGTCCAGAATGATGTGTTCTGTTCCCCCTTGCTGAGAGCTTATTGCTTCAGCATTAGATGGAACATCAATATCATTATCATCTGTTGTATTCCAGATTAGAATATCTTCTAACAGAATTCCTTCTGGACTCTTTCCTTTGTTCTGGCCTTGATTATGATCATCACTCAACTCTTTGTTGATGGCAGTGGATTCATCAAAGACAATATGAGGTGTTATCTCCACAATATGAGTCTTCTTGTTGTAGACCCTATAAGCTTTACTAACATCAGAATATCCTAAGAATATTCCAGGGTCAGCTTTGCTATCAAAGGTTTTCAACTGTGATTTCCCATTATTGTGTATGTAACACAGACAGCCAAAAGAGCGAAAGTAATGAATCCTGGGTTTTCTGTTGTTCCATATCTCGTAGGGTGTCTTTCCATGTCTGATGGTAACAACAGCTCTATTCTGTGTGTAGCAAGCTGTAGAGATTGCTTCTGCCCAAAATTTCTTAGGTAATATGGTTGCATTTAGCATTGTGCGTGCTGCTTCTTTTAACGATCTGTTTCTTCTTTCAACTACACCATTCTGTTGAGGTGTTCTGGCTGCAGATGTCTGATGTGTAATTCCCATCTGGTTGCAGTAATCCTCAATCTTCTGGTTTACGAATTCTGTACCACGATCTGTTCTGATTGTAGTAAGAGAAGCTTCCTTTTTCTTGGTGATTATGTTGAGAAAGTTTGGCAGCTTTTCCAATGTTTCTTTCTTCTTATATAAGAAGATTACCCATGTGAATCTTGAATAATCATCAATGATTACCAGAGTGTATTTTCTACCATTTATACTTAATGGCTTAACTGGACCAAATAAGTCTAAATGTAGTAACTCTAAGATTCTGGTAGAGGACTGAGCAGATTTGCTGGAAAATGATGATCTGGTTTGTTTTCCAGCTTGACATGCTTCACAGATGTGATTCTTGTCATATATTTGATCTGGTAGTCCTTCAACTAGTTTCTCTCGTGCAATCTTATTGATTGACTTGAAATTGAGATGACTCAATCTTTTATGCCACAGCCAACTAGTTTCTGAAACTGTCTTAGTAACCAGACATGTCTCAATCTGGTTGTCCCATTGCACAATGTATAATCTATCCTGCAATTTCCCGGTAAGGAGTGTCTCATCTCCTTCCTTGTTCTTAACCAAACAATTGTTAGCATCAAAAACAATTTGATTACCATTGGCACAGAACTGACTTACAGAGAATAGATTGTGGCTGAGTCCTTCAACATATGATACGTTTGATATGGTGGTCTTGCCTACTTTTATGTTTCCATATCCTCTGGTATACCCTTTTGAATTACATCCAAAAGTGACATGAGGTCCTAGTTTCTCTATGTAGTCTGATAGTAGGTTCTTGTCACATGTCATGTGTTTCGAACAGCCACTATCTATTATCCAGATTGCTCCTTTTGCTATTTTGTGCCTTCTTGCAGTCTTCTGATCCTGCAATTAAATATCCTTAGCTACCCTTCAATATTTGGGTGCTTGGTTATTAGCAAATGTTCCCTTTCGAATCCAGAACATTTTTGGGTTGGGCACAGCAATATAACAAGTAATAATATTTCCATCATTATAAAATTTTGATACAGACTGAAATATAGACGGATGATATCTTTCTATTCCATCTTTCTTCAATCTTTTATTAGTTGGAGCTGTCCTGTTGACATTCTTGTTGAGTAATGTCTTGTTGACATTCTTTTTGTGAACTCTTTCTGTTTCTGTGTAACCTGCTGGTTGTTCTTTTGTTTGAAGATACTGTCTGTTCCCAGTCTGTTTCATCATCATCTTCTGTGGTTGATCTTTCTTGTTCTTAAGATTTATCACCTGATCTGGAATCTGTTTCCTTTCTGGTACAAATTTCATAGTGCTAGAGGATTTTTCTGAGTGACCTGGATATCCTAATCCAGATGTACCCTGTTGTTGAAGGTTGATTAACAGCTTGGCACGTTCATCACTCTTGTATACCATTTCCTTCCCTTTCTTTATCTTCTCTTCAGCAACATTGTTTCTTGTAATGAGATCTTTGACTTTAGAGTTTAACGAATGAATCTCATTTTCTTTTCCTTTAATCTGTTCTTCCAGATCAGCAATTTGAACAACGAATTGTGTATTAGCAGTACTTAGTATCTGTTCTGTTTTCTTCATCCTTTCATTCTCTTCAACTACTTCTTTAAATAATCTCTTGATGCTCGAGTAGCTTTTGAACATCTCATTGACTTCATCCCAAGAGTATTCATCTTGATCCTCTATTTCCTGTTCCGGATCAGCATTATTTGAAGAGTTAGAGTTGCAGGATTGTACCTCAACATCATCTAGACCGTTGTCTAGTCCTGCAAAGCATTCATGGGTCTTCTTCTTCTTTGGCAAAGAATGCTTCATCATCTTCTGTTGAACTATCAGATAGATGACTTGTGCTAGAATCTTCTTCTTCTTCTGCTATCATGGCTTTACGTTAAGCTTTTAGTTTTCTGTCTCTTTATGCTCGTAGTTCTTCTCTTTGACTTTTAGATAAGTCTGGGCAATCGGTTTTAAAGTGACCTGTTCTCCCACAACCATAACACGTATAGTCAGTAGGATTAGTGGTTTTACCATTACCTCTACTTTCTGTTTTGTCATCAGATCGTTCTTCTTCTTTGTTCTTCTGGTATCTATTCTTGTTGTCTTTGTAGAACCTACGATACTTTCTTGATCTGACTTCCATCTTGTCCATTCTCTTAGCAATAATTGAGAATTCTTTGAGTAACTTATCGTATCCTCCTTCTGCTGGTGTAGCAGATGATGCTGATTCATCTGTTTTGCACTTCGCTTTGAAGGCAGTCTCTTTCTCCTTCTTTGAGTTGTTCTCACTCTTCTTGCTGGAGGAATAGTCTGGTCCGTGAATCCTTCTGATGTCACATTCATGGAGGAATAGTCTGGTCCGTGAATCTTTGAGCAAGGTTTGGTGTATGGGGGGGGGGGGGGGAATACACCAAGTGCAAACTTTTCAGTTTACTTGAATAATTAAATCAGAGAGATGTAAGCTTTCTATAACACAGATTGCTCAAGGTGATAGAATAGAATGATTTTCTAATCGATCTGGTTCTGTCCAAGTAAAGTCTCTCAAGTGAGTGATATAAAGCAGAGAGTAAGTTTAAGCTTAAACTCCAATAGTGTATCGTGTGCGGAATAATGGTGGACTTAGTCGGTGCTCTTGTTAAGAAAATCTTTAGAAAACTTAATCGAGTATTTAGAAGATTGATTAAGAATGCAGATTGAATGAGTATGACAGATACAGAATAAAAACAACTGAATATAAATGCAGAATATAAATAACACAGTTATTTTTATGTGGTTTGGGAAACCCCCTACGTCCACGGTCTAATCCAAACTGGATTAGATATCCACTACTAGGATACTCTTCTTATTTATACTCGCTGAGAACGAGCCACAAGTTTCAAGTACAAGCTTGATTGAAACTTATGCACGAATAAGGGTCGTGTCCCTTTACAACTTACAGAAAACTACTGTAAAACAGGATGTCTTCACGTTAATCCACTAGAAAACTACTAGCTAGCAAAGATCTCCTTCCTCTCTCGATAAGACAGACTTGAATCGAGGTGTGATTGTGATCGCGAACGGTTTGAAGCTTTTGTCTGATTGTGAGATTGAATGCTTGAGAATATTTCTGCAGTATATAGTTAGCGTCTTGTATCTCTATTTCAGACTTTGAAACTTCAATTATATATAGGCTCTAAATTTGAAATTCTAGCCGTTGGTTGATTGGCGTGATTTGATTTGTGGATTGCCAATCAATCATATCTCTTCTTTCCTTGTAGAGTCGTTGATTGAATCTTCTATGAATGGTAAGCAGATCATCTGTGATTACTTTCCTTCTGGGTGTCAATCGGTGATTCTCATTCCAATTCTTGATGAATTGATATCTTTGATATATTTGGTTCAGCTCCTTCTGTTCTGTTTTGAACCTTCTGGTTATATCCTTTCTGGTTTTAATGTCTTTCTGGTTTAACACTGATTAGACATCTTCTGGTTGTAATGTCTTTCTGGTTTAACACTGATTAGACATCTTCTGGTTGTAATGTCTTTCTGGTCGAGCGCTAGTTAGACACTTTCTGGTTTAGTGTCTTTCTGGCCCTAGTGTCTTTCTGGTTGCACATTGGTTAGACATTCTCTGGTTTCAAGTGACTTTCTGTCTGTTGCTTTCTGGTTCAATTTTCTGTCCGAGACATCTTCCATCTTTCTGTAGGAAGCCTTCTGGTTCAACTTTCTGTTAAAGTTAACTTACTACAGATTTCTGTCTGAGACTTGCTGGTTTTAACTTTCTGTTAAAGTTGTCTTGCTGAAGCTTTCTGTCTGAGACTTGCTGGTTTAACTTTCTGTTAAAGTTGTC
>JAPKLX010000347.1:7183-26387 GCA_026898415.1 Leonotis leonurus | reverse complement strand
TAAATATATATCTTTTCTTTCTCAAAAACAATAAAAACTGAATATGCATGTCATGTGTCTGCAGATAATTATCTCATATTTGTAATACCATATCTACACGCATGTGTTGAGAGGTATGCCTCCCTCTCAAACACTCTGACCGGCCAACCCGCTCGCTGACTCACGGTCAAATGTGTACACAAACCTTTACCGGTAGCTCGTCCGGCATACGGCCGATATCGTAATTCTCTTGTACATAGGTAAAATAAAACATGCTCAAAACAGGCAAGTCAAACCTTTTTAAACATAACAACATATCAATACATAATTAATTCTTTAGTTCGAAAGCCCACCTGAATAATTTAATATATATAATGCAGGGCTTCGTCTCCTTCTTTCTTTACTTCTTTTCCCTTCTCAGTTGGACCTTACATTAATAAAACAATTAAGAATAAGAAAACTATACTCTTTTCTATGGAATCATTAATTCATAATTTCGTTCTTCTTCTTATAATTTATTTGATTACCAACTATTATAACTATAAGTTCTTCGGCTATTGCATCCTTCTATCCTAACGTTATATTAATCACTTATCATATCTATGTTATTACGTCACTTTTTTATGTTCCAACATATCGTCTTTTCAGCAACATATTTTACTACATGCTCTTCAATTTCTCTTCCTAATATTTAAGGAAGATTAAGCATATTATACCTTAAACACAACATATCATATGAATACACAAACTAACTCTTCCCAACTTTTACATATGAGCTTGGAAAAATCTAAATAATTTATATATTACTTATTATGCTTCTCAAAGATCATATATCAAGTTAATTGAGACAAATAAAATAAAATCTCCATAGATCTTTTATCTCTAGTTTTCGAAAATTTCACCAACACTCGTATTTTGATTTTCATAATTTCTTTCTAATCTTATGTTTAAACATGCTTAACTACATAAATATAAACTTAATTTAAGCATAACATCACAATATTTAACATTAATTTAACTCAAACCCTAAGGTCAAATCTCCGTCTAATTCATCTTATTTCTACATACTTTCCACTTTATGCATGATTTAATCATAAAACAACAAGAAACTTACTTAATACTTTCAAATCTCCAATCTTCCTTCATCATGTTTCAAAATCATAATTTATCAAAATTAAAATACATAAGCATGATGGAAGAGTATCATTTACCTTCAACAAACTAAACTTTATTACTTGATATTGCTCTTAGGATAAGAAAAATTTTTGGTGTAGGAGATGGAGAGATTTTCGAAAATGAGGGGGAAGAAGAAGAGAAAATTTTTGTGTTTATCAGGAATAGTGTAAGCTAGATTTTTATATAAATAATAATTAATTTTATTTAGAATTAATTAATTAAGTGATTATTCATCACTTTTCTACCACCTTCTAGAAAATTAGAGAATTTTCTTTTTCTTTCTATTTTATTTTATTAAATTTTATTATGGTTATCTCCATAATATGTTAACATTTTGCTCTAGATCATGCTTAAGTAACACTTAGGTCACTTATATTCACTAATTACAATTAAGTACCTTTAATTTTAAATTTTCCTATTTTATTTCATAAGGATGCAAAGCCTTATTAAATTTCTAATTAGCAATTAAGTACTAATTAAAATTGAAGGGTATTACAGGTAGCTAACCTTCTGGTCAAACAGCAGGAGACCATCGAAGCTGCAGTTGCACAGAAGGCTGATCTGATTGCTGCTGAGATCAAGGAAGCAGCCACTCTGTCCATACATTCTCAATTCGCTGCCTTCGAAAATGAAAAATTTGCGGAATGAAGCAACATCAGATGGATGTTTTGGATGATCTGCTCTATCCGAATCCTGAAGAATTTGAGCATCAAAGCACTCGGATATCTGCAGTGGAAGAGCTACAAGAAACCTATGACAGAACAATCGCCACAATGAACAACATACTTGAACAGAAACTGCATGCATCTGACCAGACAGTCAATCTGTTACTCGGGTTCAAGTCTGATGCTGAAGAGAAGATGGAACAAATGAAGGAGGAGACTGACTCACTTCGCACACTCATCAAGTCCCTATTTGATGATGTCAAAAAGGGGGAAATCTCCAAAGGAAGAAAAGGAAGCAAGGGCATACGTAAAGAGAAAGACTTGGTGACAGAAACAAAAGAGGTGGGAGAAGAAGCAGAAACACCAGCGGCTGTACTGGGAAAATCAATGAAGGAGAGGCCTACTACACCACCAAGGCCATATCCTACTCTCTTTGAACCAGAATAGACTCACTCTGGTGTCCATACACATAGGCAGCAGAGCCAATCCCAAGACAAGGGCAAAAAGCCAATAGATGAGGGAGAACATGTAGCAGAACTGCTGCTGTTTGGAGTAAATATGGAGCAAGCTTGTGATCATGTTTTCAGAGCGCAATTCTACAAAGAACAAGCAGAAAGGGAAAGGAAGATAGCCGCTTAAGAAGCAAAAGAAAAATCTTTCCAAACGACTTTCTCTTCACCATCTTCAGCAAAACGTTCATAACAGCAATCTTCTCAATCTACAACTCAGTCCAAAAAGAAGAAGAAAAAGGCTTTCTCATGGAGTCTATCCCTAAAGAAGCTGACACCCACTGATGCATGGGTCCAAGTGATGAACATAACGACTGGGAGAAGGTCAAACAAGGATTCATTCTGAATAGATACTTTTTAAAGGAGCCAACCTATTCTGAATCGACACCAGATGAGGACTTCAATAGGTATCTGGAGAACTTCAATGACAAAAGCTTGATACAAAGGATCAGAACAACCGCATCAGATGCCAAAATCAAGATCAAAGCTCCCGAAAAGGAATATATGGTGTGCCCAATAATTCCAGGTAGCAACATCCCAGACAAGACATATATTCTGAACTACATCAATCAATTGGCCAAAATTAAAGGGTACAAGATTAACAATCATGATCCAAATTATGCCAGAGTGATAGATGGGATATATGAAAGCATTCAGTTAGTTTCTGACGCACAAAGAGAGAAGATGAAGAAAGGAGGAGCAGCCAGATGGTTCTCTTAACAGATCTTATTCTTAAACATCTACTTCTTCTGTTTTGACTTTTATGGTTTCTGTTGTCCACTTGTACTCACCAATATATATATCAATACATGTGGATTTTCTGAAGACAAAGTCTCATTGTCCAGAAACTTACTTTTCTGCTCTTGATTGTTATATGAACTCAAATAACAATCTGCTAACCAAATCATGTTAATTGTTTTACTTAGGATATTTTGTAAAGTGTGGTTTTGACATCATCAAAAAGGTGGAAATTGTTGGGAACCCTACAATTAAAATTAGTTATGATGATGTTCTCTCGAAAACACACTTAGACTTATTCATGTTCTGTGTTACCTTGATATGCTCTTATTGTAACAGAACACTAATATATATAAAGTGTATCTGATAGGAGAACTAATCCATGTTCTGTCTTCGAATTGTCTTATTTTGTGAAGGACTTTATCCTATAAAAGTCATTCTATCTTCTCTTAGTCAATATGACCAGAACGTTATACGAGACAGAAACTAGCAGAAAGCTTCATCAGAACAATTATATGTTCTCACCAGAACACTCAGGAGAATCAACTCACCTCGAAGTAAAATCATCTTCAACCAGATCGTGTTGGACCAAATCATCTTCAACCAGATCGTGTTGGACCAGATCATCTTCAACCAGATCGTGTTCGACCAGATCATCTTCAACCAGATCGTGTTGGACCAGACCAACTATGTCCAGATCGATGTCAAACTGTGTTCAACCAGATCAACTATGACCAGATCGATGTCAACCTATGTTCAACCAGATCAATTATGACCATATCAATATCAACTTGTGCTCGACCAGATCAACCTCGACCAGATCGACTTCGACCAGAACGACTACAATCAGATCGACATTCAAAAGCTGAAACTAGATGATATCGACTAATTGTACGTGCAATATACATATAAGATCATCTACCATCTACAAGCTGTAACGCTGCCCAGAAATCATTTCAACTATCAAAGCATTTACTGAGAGAAGATTTCTACTCACCAGATCGTGTTCCGAACCGTTCGTGATAGTAATGACACCTCGATTCAAGTCTATCTTATCGAGAAAGAAAGAAGGAGATCTTTGCTAGCTAGTAATATTCTAGTGGATTAACGTGAAGAGATCCAGTTATAGTAGTTTTCTATAAGTTGTAAAGGGACACGACCCTTATTCGTGCATAAGTTTCGACCAGTTTGGGTTTCAGACTTGTGGCTCATTCTCAGCAAGTATAAACAAGAAGAGTATCCTAGTAGTGGATATCTAATCTAGTTTGGATTAGACCGTGGACGTAGGGGGTTTCCCGAACCACTTAAAAATAACTGTGCCATTTACTTTATGTATTTTATATTCCATTTGTTTTATCGACTAACTGTCATACTCATTCAAAACTGCATTCTTAATCAATCTGCTAAATATTTGGTTAAGTTTTGAAAAGGTTTTCTAAACAAAGAGCACTGACTAAGTCCTCCATTATTCCGCACACAACGCTCTGCTAGAGAATAAGATCACTCTTGATCTCTGCCTAGTGTTATTCACTTGAGAGATTTTACCTGGATAGAACGAGATCGATCTGATAATCGATATGGTCTCTATCACTTATAGCGATCTGCTTTACAGAAAGCTTAAATCTCTCTAATCCAATTAGTCAAGTAACCAGAAAGGTTTGTATTTGGTGTATTTCCCCCCCCCCCCATACACCAAACCTTGCTCTTTCGGGACCAACAAAACTTATGCACGAATGAGGGTTGTGTCCCTTTATAACTTACAGAAAACTACTGTAACTGGATCTCTTCACGTTAATCCACTAGAAAACTACTAGTTAGCGAAGATTTCCTCATTCTTTTCGATAAGACAGACTTGAATTGAGTTGGTGTGATTTCGATCACAAACGGTTTAGAATACGATCTAGTGCATAGAAATCTTCTCGAGTGAAAGCTTCGATGAGTGAGTTGATTTCTGAGTAGAGTAACAACTTGTTGATCATTGATAATAGTCTTGTAGTTTTCAAGTCTTGGTTCCATGCTTTTATAGGTGTAGAATTTGAAATTCTAACCGTTGGGCTTGATTGGCTTGAAGTAAATGTAATTACCAATCAAGAGATGTGAATCCCTGATTTATCTCTTCTTGCCTTTAGGAAGTTTGACCGAATCTTCAGTAAATATGTAAAATAGATCGTTGATAGATGTTCCTTTCTTTATTCGCGTGATGATGATTCTCTTTACAAATTTGATCTCCAATGGATAATATTTCCTTCTCCATAAGATATGTTGATGTGACAAGTAGTTTGGGACTCTCATTAGTTAATCTGGTCAAACAAGCGAGTAACAGTTAACTAGATCTGATCTGGTATCATCTGGTTCAACTTAAAACAAACGATCTGGTCATACCAGATTGATATCGATCAGGTCAATTGTCGATCTGGTCTTTAAGAAATATGCTCCAAAGCATGGCAGAATCTTCTGTGAATGATTTGATAAAAACAAATTGAGTGACCATATGATAGATCATCTGTTTGCTGGTGGTCTGCTATTGATCTGGTCCACGAACAAAAAACAAAAACAAAATAACTTCTATAGGATGAGATCCTTTACATACCAAGTCATTTTCTAATCTGGACTAAGATCGTATTCTCTATCAGATTTACTTTATATGATATTGATCTGGTACATGTAGAACAGATTAAGACCTAGCAAGACAGAATGAACTCTAAGTGTGTTTCGAGAGAACATCATCAAAATTTTAATATTGTGGGGTTCCCAATATCCTTTGTGAAGTCTCTGATCCTCTTCTTCAACACTTTCTCCATATCATTGACATAGTCTTTCTAGTGCTGATTGAAGTCGGTCAATAATTTTGTAGCTCTTTCTTGAATTTCATTGCATGTAGCTACCAGATGATGTTGGATCCTTAAGTTGATCAGATCATCAACTTGTTCATTGCTAAATGGTCTGGGCTCTCTCTCCAATAGATCTTCCAAGGCAACAAAACCAATATGTTTCTTCAATTTTTGTGCTACTCCAGATGTGTAGAGCTCATCAGTGGGCTCTCCTCCAATTACCTAGCTAGCAGGCTCTTCAATCATAGGCTCAAGAACTTTCTTGGCCTTCTCCTTCTTCTGCCTCTCCTTATCACTCCCTACTCCTTCTTGCTGGTCTGTTGCTTCTTCTGCTGTTTCGGCAGTTGGGTGAGTTATTTCTTCCTGTGTAGGTTGAGGTTGCTCTGGTTGTTGGTGTTGTGCTGGTGTTTCTGATGAAGTTGGTTGTTCTTGAGTTTGTTTATCTGGTACACCAAAAGTACTGGGCTGATCAATATTTACTTCACCTTGTTCATCCATGTTTACATCAACATCAGGTTGGGCAGATGGCTCTTCCCTGGCTTCCTCTTCTGCCTCATCATCGGTGTTAAGTACACTCTCAAAGAAATCCATTTTATCTGTATAAAATGATTTCAGGTGAACTTTCAGTTGTCTAGCTTCATCTTAGCTATAGCCAATATCATCTGATGGTAAGTCTCTCTCAACTCAACAATCAAAGATACATAAAAAATGCTAAGAAGAGTTGCTTCCTTAATCTTCAACTCTTCAATCGATCTGACTATAAGCAAGGCATCAAGAACGTATTACTCATTGTCCTTGATCAATAAATATGTCTTCACGCGGCGAGCTGCCCCATAACTCTCAGGTGTCATCTGGATTCTTGGAAAATCTTGCAAAACTGAGTGATCTGCCTCATTTTCGAATAGCTGAACTACCTCTTCAACTTTCTTCCTCTTCTCAGTCTCCTCGTCAACTTCTTCTTCTTCTTCCTAAACAATCTTCTCCAATCGATCTAGAGAAGGAGTGGTATTTTGGGCAGGTGAGAAGTCTTTCTCTTGCTTGGGGTCATAAGTTTATTCTGGCATGACATCATATAGAATCTCTTGATCTGGGTCATGAGATTCCTCTTCCGGTCTTCTTCTGCTTCGGTGGTTGCGTAGTGGATGAAGTCTCAGTCTCTAAAGAGCTCGCTCTCTTCCCTATTTTATTCTTCTCTTTCTTCTCTTTGGGATCTTTCTCCTTCTCTTTCCCCTTGGATAGAGCGACCCAAATAGGATTTGAGTTCCCCATCTCCATCAAATGCCTCATATGAACGTCATCTGAACCTCGTGAAAAAGGGCAGGGGATAAACCTAATGCCATCTAGAGCTGGTATTGCTCTTTAGGCAAGGTGAGCTGAGGGTTGAATGGAATTGCTCCCTTCCATGCTTGTTGCTTGAAAACTTTCCGATAATGAAACTGATCTTGGTGGTGTGCCTCAGATTCCTCTTAACCACCAATTCAACAACCTAATCTGAATCATCCTTAGTCTCCGCAATCAGTCTGGCCTCCATAGCCAATAAGTCAAACAAAATTCTACTCCAGTTGACCTTCTGGTTCAGTATCACAGCTGTCAAGATCCTCATCTTCGCTGGGGTAACCTGATCATAGGACCCACTGTGCATCATGAAAATCATTTGTACAAAATCAAACAGTAATTTGAATCCAGGTGCAAGAAGTGATATGTGGAACATTCTTCTAGTATAGGTCATATGAATGACCATCATCTCCTCCACTGCATCTTGTAGCTGTGCCTTGGTTATCTCAGACATATCCATACCCTCATGCTTCAATCTGTAGGCATGTTGAATCATCTATACAACATCGTAGGATGTCTTGATGGTCCTATCTCAAATAGGCATTAGAACGCTTGCCTCATTCCTGGACTTTTCATCTTCCCAAGTCAGATAGAATGTAGCTACCTGTTTAGGTAAGTACATCTCCAGATGGGATGTAACAATATTGTGGAACCCTAAACAGAGATTGACAAGTTAATAACATATAATTATCAAACTTAAAGGCACTATATGTAAACTTTATCCATTTCTCAGCAAGAACTCGATGAACATCATACGATAGTTTTACAGAATTTCTACTTATCTCCAACATAATTCTTATTTCTAATCAAGTAATCAAATAGATAAGCCAATAATAACATATACATGGTTCACAATAATCTAACCATGAACAACAAGAATTATAACATGAATGACAGTATTCGAAGAAAAACAAAAAAAAAAAATTCCAAAAAATCATGTAATCATAGGACATGCTTAATAACTTCATCAATGGAGGAAATACATATAGATTCGCAATATAGACAAATATAAACAATAAAAGATTTTCATCTCTTGATGATAGCATAAATCTCTTCAAGCTTTTTAAAGCCGTGAGTAGTAAAAGTGACAAAGTGTTCGGGTGAAATATATTTTTGAACTTCAGCGATGCGCTCAGGAAACCTCAAACTTGAGTGTGCCATTTTCAAAGTGATTTGAAGGTTTGAAAAAAGTTTGGAGAGATTTGTAAAAAAAACTTTGAAGGCTGTAAATCTCTTTAGTGTTCGGTGAAAGTGAAACGAATGTGAACAGTTACAAAAAAAGGCATATATATATTTATATAAGGAAAAATTGAATGCTTCAGATTAGAAGATAAAGTCTAAAGGTTGAAATTAGATCCTCCATTTTCATTTTCCCGCTACGTCTCTTCCGAATTCATGCCTTTATGACGCGTTCGGTACACGCGTTGTATATCTAGGGTTAGATTTGGGCGCGTGTCATCTATTCTTCGTCTCTGCAGCTTTCCTTAGCTATATTAGGTAATTATGTACCTCGATTACATTTACCAATACCTGCAATAATCATTACAAATTATATAAAATTTACCAAATCTTGTTAGATAATAGCGTATAGTATAAGATTAAGTCGGTATATAATAAAAAATCGATACAAATTTTTGAGTTCCCCCTTGATTAAGGAATGTTTATGGAAATATAATTTCCACGTGGCATGACTAATCTGATCTATCTCAACAGGTGATCTGTTCTGCAAGTGATCTGGCATTTAAGTGATTTTTACTTCTTCTTTCCAGTGAGCTGCTTAATACCAATATGTTACTAGTGATCTGCAAAGTGATCTAGCTCCAGTGATTTGTATCCTGCAAACTACATATGGTGATCTTGTTTGGTGATCTGCATATTGTCGATCTGTTGAGTGATTTGTATTAGCAATCTGCTCTCGATCTACTTCTTTTCTACATAACATCTTGAACTTTTCTTCAGGTAGTGCCTTTGTTAGAATATCAGCTCGCTGTATTTCCGTGTGTATCTTCTTGATCTGTACATGCTTCATTTCCACATGATCTCTTCTAAAGTGATGTCTCACATCCACATGTTTACATCTTGTATGTAAGACTGGATTCTGTGTAATTGTAATTGCACTCCAGCTGTCACAAAAAATAGGTGTTCCCTTCACGTTGATCTCATAATCCTTGAGCTTATGTTTGAGCCAAAGTATCTATGCACAACAGCTTCTAGCGGCCATGTACTCTGCTTCTGTTGTTGATGTAACCACAGAGGTTTGCTTCTTTGAGAACCACGAGATCAATTTTTTTTCAAGAAACTGACAAGTTCCAGAAGTTGACTTCCTATCTAGCTTACATCCTGCATAATCTAAATCAGAGTAACCTGTTAACTCAAAATTATCATCACATGGATACCATAAACCTATGTGAGCTGTTCCTTTGAGATATCGTAATATCTTCTTGGCTGCTTCCATGTGAGATTCCTTGGGGTTGGCCTGGTATCTTGCACATACTCAAACTGCAAAAGTAATGTCAGGTCGACTAGTATCTAGAAATAAAAGTGATTCTATGATACCCCTGTATTGAGTTATATTCGCTGGTTTGCCCTTTGGATCTGGATCAATTTTCCCATTGGTTTGCATTGGAATCTTGACAGGTTTGTTTTCCTTGACTCCAAACTTGGTAATCAGGTCCTGTATATACTTTGCTTGGTTTACGAATATACCATCAGGTAGCTGCTTAACCTGTAAACATAGAAAGAAATTCATGCCCATCATGGACATTTGATATTTGTTCTTCATTAAATCAGCAAACTTATCACAAAGATAACTAGATTGATATCAAAAAATGATATCATCAACATAGATTTGTACTAAAAGGATATGCACTTTAACTTTGATGATGAATAGTGTCTTGTCAACTGAGCATCGTCGAAAGCCTGACTCTAGCAGAAAGGTTGATAATGTTTCATACCAAGCTCTTGGAGCTTTCTTCAACCCATAAACTGCCTTAGCCAATCTAAAGACTTTCTAGTCTGGATTTCCTTCTTCAAATCCAGGTGACTGCTCTACATAGACTTCTTCTTCCAGAATACCATTTAAGAAGACGCTCTTAACATCCATCTGGTACACCTTGAATCTCTTATAGGCTACATATGCCAAGAACAATATTATGGCTTCCAATCTGGCAACTGGAGCAAATGTCTCATTGAAGTCACCCTCTTGCTGACTAAGCATGTCTTGATCCGGTTTATCCATTGCACAATATACAACTTGTCATACAATTTTCCGGTAAGAAGAGTTTCATCTCTTTATTTATTCTTCACAAAACTGTTGTTAGCATCAAAAAAAATTTGATTACCATTAGAACAAAATTGACTAATAAAACATAAGTTATGACTAAGACCCTCAACATAAGAAACATTAGAAATTGTGGTCTTGTCAATCTTAACATTACCTATCCTCTGGTATAACCTTTTGAGTTACAAGCAAAGCTTACCTATGGACCTTGTCACTCTACATAGTCTGATAGCAAGTTGTTGTCATAAGTCATATGCTTTGAATATCCACTATCACTGATCCAGATCGAGCCTTTTGCCACTTGACTCATTCTTGCAGTTCTTCCATCCTACAATTACGTGGACTTAGCAACCCTTTCAATGATTGGGTTCTTGGTTAGTAGCAAATGTTCCTTTTGGAACCCAAATCAATTTGGTATTAGGAACATAAATATAACAATTGATCTGTCTCCCTGAGTCATTTGTCCTTGAGAAGGCTTTGTAGAGAGATGGATGGTTCATTTCAACATTGTTCATAGTTTTATTATTCTTCCTAGTTGATGGTGTTCTGGTAGGAGCCTTCTGGTTTTGGTTCCTATCTGTTCTTACATACTGAGCAGGTTTGCCTTTGATCTGGTAATACCGTTTGTCTTCTGCTTCCTTCACCATCATCTTCTGTGGCTGATTCTTACCATTTTTCAGATTGACAACTTGATCTGGTATCTTTTATCTTTCAACTATGAACTCGGTTGAACCTGATTCTCCAGTGTAACCTAAACCAGTCTTCAATCTACCTTTATTTGCATTTCCATGATCATATTAACTCGTACGTTGCTCTTGTTGATTTTACTCATGTTCTCTCTTGTCTTTTGAAGTTTCTCTTCAACAACTTCCTTTCTGGTTATCAAGTGTTTGACCTTTGAGTTGAGTGAGTAAATCTCCTCATCTTTTGCTTTGTTCTGTTCCTGGAGATCATTCACCATTGTAGAGAACTTAGTGTTAGCTTCACTAAGTATCTTTACTGATTCATTCAGCTTGTCATTCTCCTTGATGACATCTTGAAATAGTTTCTTCAAAATCTTGTAGCTTTTGAGTATTTCATTGATCTCTTCCCTAGAGACTTCAGCTTCATCTTCATTGCAAGAATCATATACAGGCTTGTTAGATGAAATAGAAACATGTGAGTTTACCTCATTCTGATCAAGGCCATTGTCAATTCACATGTAGCATTCATCTCAGTCTTCTTCTTGTTCATGTGCGTAGAATGCTTCATCGTTCTCTGATGAACTGTTTGAGAAGTGACTTGAGTTGCTTGAATCTTCTTTAGTAGCATAGCCTTGCGTTGAGCTTTGAGTTTACGATCTCTCTTTGCTCTTAACTCTTCTCTCTGACTCTTGGATAGGTCGGGGCAATCTGTCTTGAAGTGACCTATTCTGCCACAACCATAGCAAATATAGTCAGTAGAATTAGTAGATTAATTAGAACTTGTTACCTCAGGTTTACTATCAGATCGATCTTGGTCTCTACTCTTCATGTATTTATTCTTATTGTCTTTATAGAACCTACGATATTTCCTCGATCTGGTCTCCAATTTATCTATTCTTTTTTCAATCATAGAAAATTCCTTGAGCAATTTGTCATAAGAACTTTTTTCTGCTACAGCAGGTGCAACTGGTTCTTCAGCTATAATCTTTACTTTGAAAGCTACCTCATTTTCTTTCTTGGAGTTGCTTTCACTCTTATTGCTAGATGAATAATCTGATCAATTAATTCTCTTCATGTCACACTCATTTCCAGCTAGGTGATCAAATAGTGCTTCAGTAGTGAGGATGTTGAAATCAGCTCTTAGTGGTTGCATAGCTGCATAGATTTCCTAGTTAGGTGGCAGTGCTCTGATGACTTTGAGATTCTTCTCTCTCAGGGTATACTTATCTTTCTTAAAAGCAGATACCTCCAGTAAAATTTCAATGAACCTATTCTTCATTTGATCAATAGTTTCTCTAGGTCTCATCTTGAAATCATCGAACTTATCACATGCCATCGAAAGCTTGTTTTCCATCATGGCTTCTGATCCAAGGCTGAGCTCATGCAATGCTTCCCACATCTCTTTAGCAGTATCCAAATCTTGAATTTTCACCAGATGGACTCCTTTAATTGTGCTGGAAATGATGCCTTTAGCAAAATCATCCAGGTTTGTTTCACGTCGTTCTTCAGAAGTGTATGTTCTGGGATCTTTAAGAACTTTTGTTACTACTCCATTGTCAGTGGTATGAGTCTTTTCTTCATAGATAGCCAGAGGACCTTCTTCTATTACTTTCAACATCAGACAATGATGAGCTTCCAAGCTAGTCTTGATTCTGAAGCTCCATTCTCTGTATCCTTGGATAGAGAATTCTTTGCAAGATCTAATGACAGAAGATTCCATAATGACAGATAATTAGCAAATAAATGAAAATAGGTTTTCCTAGATCTATTCAAGTTGACCACGTAGGTGTTAACCCTGTGAAACAGAAACAATGGTCAGTTGAACCACTGCTCTGATACCACTTGTTGGTCCCGAAAGAGCAAGGTTTGGTGTATGGGGGGGGGGGGGTACACAAAATAAAAACTTTTCAGTTTACTTGAGAAATTAACTAGAGAGGCTATGCTTTTTCGAAGGGAGCTTGCAAAGTTTTACCGATCAAGTTCACTGCCAGATTGATAAGTGATATGTCCAGATAATGACTCTCTCATGAGTTACACAATGCAGATAGCAAGAGTGATCTTGTTATCTATCAAAGTATAGTGTGCGGAATATGGTGGATTTAATATGTTGCTCTTTATTAGAAAACCTTTATAAACACTTAACAAAATATATTAGAGAGTGATTAAATCAATGCAAGTTTGAATGCTGGTGCAATGTTAGTGAATAAATAATTGAAAATAAATATGTAAAGTAAAGAAGACAGTTGTTTTTACGTGGTTTGGGAAACCCCCTACGTCCATGGTCCAATCAAAACTAGATTGGTTATCCACTACTAGGATAAACTCTTCTTTATACTCGCTGAGAACGAGCCACAAGTTCCAGTCAAAACTAGAATGAAACTTATGCACGAATAAGGTCATGTCCCTTACAACTTGTAGATAAATCTATTACAAAATACCTTCACGTTAATCCACTAGAAAACTACTAGCTAGCGAAGATATCTTTCTCTTTCTTCTCGATAAGACAGACTTGAATCAAGGTTGGTGTGATTTCGATCACGAACGAATTGAACAGTATCTGGAATATGGAAATCTCCTCATTGAATGCTTCAATGGTTGACTAGATTTCTGAGCAGAGTTTTAGCTTGTAAGTTTTCATCTAAGTTCATGTGTACTCCTCTAGATATTGTTCGAAGCTTTTATAGGTGCAGAATTAGAAATTTTGACCCGGTGAGATTGATTGGCGTGCATTAAATGCTGATTGTCAATCAAAGATATGAATCCCTGATATGATCCTCTTGCCTTGTAAGAATGGAAAGCAGATAGTTTTTTATCTCTTTCCTTCTTCTAGCTTTAATTGATTCACCTTTCCTTCTTTGATCTCTGGTTGATTATCTTCCCTTCTTTGAGATATCTGATAACATGGCACAAAGGATGAGATTCTCTCTAAGTACATCGAGTGACACATTGTATACCCAGATGTCTTTAGAGAAAATATCAGATGACTATGTAAAGCATCAGATAACTCATTGTATGTTTGATGTTTTACCTAGTCTCTATCTAAGTGATCTGTAAGGGATAGGTTCGCTCTTCCATGCTGGTCTGGTCAGACAGGTCAAGTTCACAACCAGCTAGGAGGTCTAGTCCAAAGTTGCTCCAAAAGTTGATGACAACAGCTCGGTAAAAGAAGGTTTGGTCCATGTTGAGTGACCTTCAACAGGTTGTCTGCTTGCATCAGGTGAGCTGGTCTGCTTCAAATTTCCAGAAGACTATCTAACCAGATGACTTTCTAAAGGACATAATACTTAAAGTATTTGAGTCATTTACATTGTAGTCATCAGTTAACCTGGTCTAAGGAAAACGGCTTGCTCCCTATCACGTGCACTTCTAATAGAGTGATCTCCCTGTTACATTTGAGCAGTCTTGGTCTAGCAAACGAGACATAAAATAAATCTAAGTATGTTCCTAAAGAACATCATCAAAACTAAATTTTGTGAGGGTTCCCAACAGACCCAGTAAGTGATAAGTCACGACTTTCTTCGTGCACTACTCAAGTCAAGTTTTGATTTCTTGTAGTGACTGATTCTCTATCAATCTAAACAAGCGAGGAGACTTTTCATAGTTAGTGAGCTTACTATCGAGTTGATAGATGTGGATGTAGGGGTGTTTCCCGAACCAGGTTAAACTTTTTGTTCTTACTTTACAGCTCTTACTTTTTGCACTTTATCTCATTATCATATTCTGTGTAGTCATATTCTGTAAACAATCATTTAAAGAACACATGGCTTAAAACAAAAGGTTTTCATTAATTGAGCAACAAATTCAACCACCACATTCCGCACAATCTGTATATCATTTTGTGAGAACATATCACATAAACAGAACACGTTTATTTGATTCATCTTCTGTATTTCTAAAATCACAGAACCTGACTATCATAATGCCAGCCTTCTATGATGTGTGTTCATCTGTTCTGTTCCTGATAACTTAACAAGAAATCGAAAAAATATACATTGGTGTATTATTTCACAATTGGGACCAACAAATGGTATCAGAGCAGTGTATCTAACTTGTGGTTATTTTTGATAGATCTTGTGAAAATCATTCATACATATCATCTCATTCACTAACCATCTGTTGATTATGGATTCCAATGTAGCATGAGCTTGTGAGGTGTCTTCAATCTAGGGTTAGAGAGACTGGAGTTCAAAATACGGATGTGTCTTGAAGCACATCACATCCTGATGTGGGATGTGATTGAGAATGGACCCACTCCCATCTATGATACAACTAAGACAATGATCGAGGGAGGAAAAGGGGCAGAAGCTACTGTGGTCTACGAGAAGGTTCTCAAGAAACCTAAAGACTACACAACAGAAGAAAGGAAGGAAGTTGGCCTAGACAATTATGCCAAAAGAATAATCTCTAGCACAGTCAAAGGGATTTAGCTTTCCACCATCCGAGATCTCAAAACAGCAAAGGAGATGTGAGACGCCCTCTAGGCTCTGTGCGTCCGATAAGAAGAAATGCTTGAGAACAAGTTGTTTCAAGCATGCAAAATGTTTGAAGAGTTCTAGATGCTACCATCAGAAACCATCAAACAAATGAAGATAAGATTCACTAGAATCACCCTAGAGATCTTGACGATCAACAAAAGCAAGTACACCCAAAGGGAGTTAAACCTTCGGGTTATTTGTGCATTGCCACCTAATTGGCATGTTTATTCTACTGTATATTTTATGCGCCCAGATTTGAACTTTATGACATCTGAGGAGCTATTTATTGCCCTTAGGGGAAATGAGTTTGAAGTGTGCAGGATTTAGGAAACAACAGAAGCTTCCACAAGCAAGCAACAAGAGAAGAAAAAAGAAAAGGAGGTTGTTTTCAAAGAGCTCCTGCAGAAAACCCTAAAGCGTCTACATCCACTGATGAGACTACAGGGAAAGACAAATTCGCCCTTGACTTTGCCATGATAGTAAAACGTCTGGAAAAGCTGGAATGCAGGATAAACAAACATCAGACATAAGGAATTTTAGCAGACAACAAAAAGACAAACCTGACCAGTCTGACCAGGTAAAGTCAACGAATATTCCATGAGTCAATCTTGATGATGTCACCTATTTTGGTTGTAACATGAAATGTCACTTCACGACTGACTGTCCAAAACTGAGCCGGACAGAACATGAAGAGTTCGGAGCCAAACGGGACAGAAAGGTAAAGGAGCAGCGAAAGGCTATGATTGTTGTAGAGAATGCAACATGTTCCAGTGGGAACTTCTCTAATTCTTAATCAGATAATGAAGAGGCTCTCTTTGCTCAAGAAGTGGTAGTAGAAGTTGATGGAGAATGCTACATCGGGATGGGCAATGAATTAGATCAATCTGAGGTAAATCTACGTTCATCTAATTCATCTAACTTACCTATATATGATTCTGCTAGCGAAGAAGCCACAAATCAAGAAAGTGAAGATGAAGAAAATGATGATGGAGAACCCCCGAAAGAATATCATGGGAATTAAGAGTTTATACAGACTCTCGAAGATTATAAGAGACTTTGAGAAATGGTTGAGAGTCTGCAAAACATGAATGAGTTTTTGGAAACAACATTCACACGGATGAAGGATGTTAGCAAAGCTTTCACAGAACATGAATATGATCTGTTCAAACAGATCACAGACAAGGAAAAGGAGATCACTACTTTGAACACCAAAATCAATGATCTCTTAGCAAGGTATGATGCACTGGCGAAGAAAGTTGAGGAAGAAAAGAAGTACATCAACAGATTCCACCGAAATGACAATATGATGACGGAATATATCGCTAAAAGATATAGAAAGGCTGACATGAAGGGCATAGGTTGCACAGATGACAAGCTAGCCAACAAATGGGAAGTAAAGCATCGGGTACAGGAAGGTAACTCACACACCGAAGGAGACTTCAACTTCCAGAACATCAGCTTCATAGAAGAAGCCAGTTGCACAGAACACAACTACAAGATAGTAGAACACCAAACGAACATAACTACCCAAGCGGCAAAAACAAAAGAAGAAGGGAATTCAACCCAAACAGAATAGAACACAAAATGAGGCAGAGAAGGGAAAGATCTATGTTGACTTCAGGGGTTGACAGATCAAATCTAACTCAATCTCATTTTTCTCTCGTCATTTATGGGTTCCAGTTGGAAGCTATGCTACTAACAAAGCACTTGTTTCCACAATGTGTTGCTAAGCATTGTTATCAATAGGGAGGGAGAAGCCAAAGGCGAAGCATCGCTATTGGAGTTGTTGTCTGGATCATCGACAATGGATGCTCGATGCATATGACATGTGCTCGAGAGAAACTAACCAACTATATCGAGCGAAATGGTCAAACGATAACCTTTCGAGGAAACACGGTAAGTAATGTTTCATTCGTAGATGGTCTTAAACATAAATTTTTTTCTGCTAGCCAGTTATGTGCTTCTGGAAAACAAGTTGTCTTTTCAGCTAACATGCATGTGTTAAAGATGAGGAAGGAGTTACACTCCTTACCAGAATTTTTCAGGACAAACTCTATATTGTTCAGTGGAATACAGAACAAGAGACATGTTTGGTGATAAAGACCACTACAGAACTAAGTTGGCTATGGCACAAGAGATTGAGCCACCTGAACTTCAAAACCATCAACAAACTTGCAAGAGAGAAGCTGGCTGAGGGATTACCAGATCAAGAATTCGACAGAATCCACATTTGTGATGCATACCAAGCAGGGAAACAGACCAGAGCTTCATTTCCCAGCAAAGTTGCACATTCAACAAGTCGAACACTAGAGCTTCTTCACATGGATCTGTTTGGTCCAGTCACTCCCTTGAGTATAAATAATAGAAAGTACACCCTCGTTGTACTTGATGATTTTTCTAGATTCACCTAAGTTGTTTTTCTGTTTAAGAAAATGAGAGGTTGGAGAAGCTACCAGAATTTCTCTCTCAGCTCACTACTCAAAAGGAGTCAAGTATTCTATCAATAAGATCAGATCGAGAAACAGAATTTCTGAACTAGATGATTAACGAATACTGCTCAAGGATGGGAATAGTTCACCAGACCTCAGCTGCTCGAACTCCACAACAGAACGGCGTAGTGGAACATCGCAATAGATCTTTGAAGGAAACATCAAAGACCATGCTCAATGAGACAAATTTGCCGAAGAAGTTATGGGTTGAAGCAGGTAACACAACATGGTACACCCAGAAAAGATTAATTTTTAGTTTCATTTATATTATTTTGGCAAGTTTCATTAAATTTTTTTTAAATATAGTTTGATATTGTTTGAAAAATAAATTGATTTATTATATGTTTTAAACTAATAGATTTGATTTCGAATGTTTACAGGTTGTCCCACTTAGAGGGGGAATGTGACCTAGCAAAATATACATTATTTTTATAAAATATTAGAAGATACTCCCTCTGTCCCACTAAATTAGACCCATTTGTATTAAAATAATACACTTATTTACTTTTTAAATGGGTCTAATTTAATGGGACGGAGGGAGTATTTAATATAAATATCTATGATTTTATTAACAAATATCTAAGATTTTATTATGAGTAGTGATATATATATATATATCTATATGTGTGTGTGTGTGTGTTCTAGAAATCTCCAACTCTCTTTTCCTCTCCCTACATAATTGACTACTCCTCTCCCCTCACTCTCCTTTATTTTTTTCTTCTCTTCAAGAACTTGGAGGTAAGCTCGTTGGATTATGTTCTTCTTCTTAATTTAATTGTCTTATTGTGTTCATACATGTGTATATGCATGTATATAGAAAGGGAGATATGGTTGAGTTTGGTTATGATTTGTGTTATGGAGAAAGGGCCGCCAGTGGAGTAGAGGCGGAGGCAGCAGCGGGGCTGCTGCCATGGTTTCTCGTTGATGCGTCGACATCGGTAAAAAAAAATCGAAAATTAGAAATGATATGTGTGAATTCCCTATTTTCGGCAGAAATAGGGCAGCATATTGCGAGCTGATTTATGTCCCTTTTATTTAACCAAA